>PVHP010003553.1:51970-77770 GCA_004024765.1 Zapus hudsonius
ATATATATATATATATATATATATATATATATATATATATATATATATATATATATATATTGAGAGAGAGGGGGAATGGGTGTGTGGCCTCTAGACACTGCAAAGGAATTCCAGATGTGCTTGTTACCTTGTGCATCTGGCTTCACTGTGGTACTGGGGAATCAAACCCATGTATTTGGACTTTTCAGGTAAGTGTCTTAACAGCTGAGCCCCTAGGGCCCACAGTACAGAATTTTTATCAGAGCTATTTTTAAACCTAATCTCTGATTTATATTTTGCTTATGAATCTACTCAATTGAGGCCCCTGACAAATGGCATCCAGGTTTATTTGTGACAATTGCCAGAAGGATAGGCTGCACGATGCATTTTGATAACTCTTAATAAGCGATAAATGTGATTCTGCACTGAGTTTACATAGCACACCTGCCTCTGCAAACCCGCACAGCTGTTAACAGGTGTGTGCACTTGTTTACTCACATTACTGACTGTTTGGCTTACTTGAGTCAGCTCCCTAGGTTTATCACTGCTGCTAAATGAGGGAAACCCATCTTAATTGCAGTGACACAGCCTGGGCCTGGGATTTCTAATATCGCTTAATTTAGAGGAGCTCAGCATACCTGCAAAGTGACTTTCTTGCAGTTCATATGAGTTCCACCTTCCCAGATTGAGAACTTGATTTCCTGGGCACATACCTGCTCACTCAGGGGCTTCTGCCAAAGCAGGGTGAGTGGTATTGGGAATGCACCAAAGTGGACCAGAACTTGCTGGAGGGGAAGATTCATGAATTGGAAAACTGACTAAATTTACCCAGGAAGAATTTGAGGATGGAACAGAGGGGGCACTTTCCCTGGAGCACTGAGCACAGAAGGCTTTGGAATTGTCTGTTGACTTTCAAAATCCATTAGCCACCCTTGGTCATATCTTCTGTTTACCATAGCTCAGTCTCTAAATCTGGGAAGATCAGGGTTTGGGGTTCCTTATAATAAAAAAGTTGCACCTAAGCTTTTAGATGAAGTATGTGTTCCAAGCAGTTTTCATATTAACCCTTGTATCCTTACTGTCCATGCTGTAAGCATGGGTTTGATTTGAGTTTATTTGGGTTGTATCTAACAAACTAGAGAGCCAGCAAAGGGCTTCCTGACTTGAGATTGGAATGCTGGTGGTCAGGATGTTGATATAGAAGAGGAAACGTGAAAGCTAGACTGACTGGTGCTCACTCGAGAGGAGGTACACAACAGATCTAAATGCTTTGTGAAATTTCGAGACATGAGGAAATGATGAACCACGTGGTATCTTCCCCATTAAAGTGTAAACTCAGACAGGTGTAATGGGGAAGGAGTGTGGCTATATTATAGCTTAATGTTAGAGTGCTTACTGAGTATACTCAGGGCCTTAAGTTCAATCACCAACAAAGAAAAATAAAAAGGACTTGGCATATGAATATCCCCTGTACATTACATTGAATATATGAGTTTCATTAAAAACAGACTGACTCTGCCCTCAGCAGCATAAATAAATCAATTATAAAATAATCATAACTGTAAATGCAATGAGTAATTGAATCAGACAAAGACTTGGTGCACCAGAAAAGACTTTTATTCCAAAATGTACAGACGGATTATGTAGGGTATGAGACGACCTGGCATATTTACTCAATCTGATCTGATTATCTGCGGGCCACCTTCTTAGCAATGTCTGCTGATCCTTTCTGTAGTTATTTTCCAATGTTAACATAATCACCAGAGAAAATTAAGATCAAATGTTAGAAATGATTTTTTAAGAACAGTCATTTTGTTTTGTTCTCAAGCCAAGTTTAGCAGCCTTTCATGTTCTTTATAATTAATATCTTGGCTCTGATTACAGCCTCCCCTCGAGGTGCAAATGTGGTGTCACAGTGAAAGAGATGGGCAGGCCTCAGCGGGTGTAAATGACACTTGAGGATGACAGGGTTGTGGGAAAGAAGTGACACAGTAGATTAACTCATTTAATTGCAAAATTCCTTAACCAGGCTCCTTCTGTGTTGTCCTTACACTAATAGTAATGTTCTGATTTGTAGACAAAGGCCACCTAACAGCTGACCCTGTCCTTGGAGAGAGAAATATCTTCAGTGTGTAACTTGAAATTCTGTGGAGGTAATCATTTGGAAATTAGATAAATTTGAAGAAATATAAATATGAAAACTTTTAAACTATATATGGTTGTATTCCAAACTGTCCAGAAGGGTTATGTAGGAAATATAGCAAGATATTATAGGAAGATAAAAATATTATTTTAAAGCTTAAGGATATTTTTCTAGTTTGTCAGAAATTTGCAAGTCAAAAAAGTCAACTGAGTATTCATCTGAGAATGTAAAAGAAAATGCTTTAGTGTTAAAGACAATAAAATAAGCATAATTCATTTGGGTTCCTAAAAGAAGGATTTTTTTGGGGGGTAGAGGGGGTCTCAAGGTAGGGTCTTGATCTCTAGCCCATGCTGTCCTGGAATTCATTATGTAGTCTCAGGCCGGCCTTGAACTCACAGGAATCCTCCTACCTCTGCCTCCCAAGTGCTGGGATTAAAGGTGTGCACCACCATGCCAAGCTGAGAAAGAGCTTTCTTATTATAGTAAAGTGTAGGGCTCTATATACCAGATATAGCACCAGAAGGAGAATGTTTCTATGACCTTCATCTTTCTATAAAAGTTTTTTTTAAATATTTTATTTATTCATTTTCGAGCAGAGAGATATACACACAGAGAGCGAGAAAGTGAGTGTGTGTGTATGTGTGAGAGAGAAAGAGAGAGAGAGAGAGAGAGAGAGAGAGAGAGAGAGAGAACCAGGGTCATCACCTTGTGGGTCTGGTTTATGTGGGTCCTGGGGAATTGAACCGAGGGCCTTAGGCACTGGAGGCAAGTGCCCTAACCTCTGAGCTATCTCTCCAGCCCTCTATAAAAGTTTTTATAGTTTACTTTCCATCACTACCATCATGACAGCTTCTTGGTCCTGGTTAAGTGCCAGTCCAGTGATTCTTGACTGAATTCCTTTCACATCTCTGTGAAAGGCCTGGATTTCATCTTGTCACCTGACAATGTTCCTATTTTCCAAGTTTCCTTTGTGGCATAGTTCTTCATCCTGGGAACAGATCACCGATTTTTCTAGTTCCAGCCAAAAACACAGAAAGGAATGGCATCTTGACTTTGGCATACATTTGCTCCTAAAGTTCTGTATCATTTTGGAGAAAGAAGGACATGTCTCAAAAATAGTGAAATAATCCTTGAAGATAACAACTCTGGATCTGAGATAGCTAATTCCTAACAAAAACAAAAGGGAAATAATATTAAATAACCCATTCGTTGAAACATTATTGGAACCTTAAGATAACCATGAAGGAAATATGGATGTATGCCAAGAAAGTATCATGTATGCTAACCCTGTACCACTTACAAATCATCCTGATGAGATCATCAAACAAAGTTCTGTGAGATAGTAAGTTTGCAGAATGGCACAATCTATATGAGTTTGATTGATGGCATCATTTATGACTATATTAAATAAATGCCATTCTAGGTTACCTGAAACTCGATTATTATCAGAAGAAGACAGCTAGATTATGATTGGAGCGCCTATACAATTTTGATAATTGTTTAATTTACAAAAAAGTCATCACTATATGCCAGACAACATTCTCATAATTTGTCTAATTTCTCTAATTTAATTTATGCCATACGCTTAAATGATGGATTCTGTTATAACCCCCATTTATGGATCAAAAAAGGAATTATATTAGTTATGCAAAATATGTTCAGGGTCATGATCTGTTTAAAATATTTGATGTTTAACCATTATGCTATATGAAAAGTTAGAGATTTTTTACATTAAGACTGAGAAATATTTCATATAACATTTCTCCAAATTACTTGAACTTTCACAAAATTATATAAAAGTGAGTCCGGTATGTTAATGACTTGCCTAAGATTGTGGTTTCTGGATGCTATCCCAAAGTCACAGGGGAGTTAGAAACAGGATTGCACTAATGTACTTGGTCACATGGCTCAGTATTGTGATATATTATTAAGGTACACACCCTCGGATATGAAATAAAAATGTTAAATAATATTATCCATGGCACATTTTTGGAAAAGATAATACTATGAATAACTACCTTTGTCTATTTCCATCATATCTCCCAAATCCACCCTTACTAGTCAATAGCATTGGAAATTCTTTCCCTTAAATCACAAAAAGGCCTGCTTTTAAAGATGGTTATGATCAGGTAGGAAAAAGTAAATATTATTAACCAAAGCATAAAAGAGGTCTAGAATGTCATTTTCCTTTTCTTCCCCATAAGTTAAAAGTTCAATAATATTTGCCCTCTTAGATTAAAAGGCAAAAGAATGTTTCTGTAAATATTCTCAAAAAGTTAATATTGGCAAGACTTTACGACATGACTTTTAAAAAAATGTTATCCCACTCAGAAATCCCAGAGCCTTTCAAATAAATGTTCATATATGATGTCATAAACTGACAACTATGGGTAAGATGGATTTTTCTTAATATAACATATATGCTGAGTCAATGAAATCAGTTACTTATTGCCTTCGTTAATCTTACATTCCTGAGAGGTTGGGATTTTCTGAAATAGCAACTTTACTACTAAATTTCTTTATACTTTTAACTCTATAGCTCAAACACATCACGGTTTAAAAGCCTGGCTTTTCTCCCATCTTGTATAGAGCCTCGGGACTCTGGTAGAGGCCCTAGCCCCTGGTTAACATGCGCGTGGTTTCCACAGTTGGCACAGCAAAGAGGTGAGAATGAGAGAAATTCACACCCTCTTTAAATATAAATTATCACGAAATAAAGACTGCATGGTGCTTTCACCCATAGCCCATGTAGATGGATGCAAGTGACCAGAGAGTACATCACACATTTGATGTCACTTCCATTGATGATTGAGTAATAGTCAAATCCTGGGCATTGATGACTGGCTAATTTACTAAGACTTGCCAAGTCAGCTACTTGATACTTGAGGAATTTAATATTTTGTGTTTTAAAATGAAGATAATTTTATGCAATTATGTAGTTTTTTAATTGGTGATGGAAGGATGCACATAAGCAGGTTTAGCACTAACTCTGTTACATAGTGAGATATTGATGCATTAAGTAATTAAAATATAAAATATTTGACAAATATTTGTGATTAGCCACTAGAGACTAAGGGCATGCTAATGTAAACAGGGGAAGTATCACAAGACCTTCATGACAATTAAGGTATACTAAGAAAGAAATTTATATAGAGTCAACAGAATTATTTGAATATTCATTTTGCCTAAAATAGGTTCTCATCTTTTATTTTCAGAACAATGAAAGCAGTCATAACCTGCTTTAAATGTAAAAAACTAAGGGAGGGTGTGGGGGGGACTCATATAGTAAACTAAACTTATAATGAATCAACACCACAAAACCCTACCTTTCATACAGTAAGGTCCTGAGGAAGCTGAGGGCACCACCTGGTATGAGGGGCCAAGAATAGAATGGTAGGAAACCTAACCTCAAGAATAATTGCTCAGGACTGCACTTCCCTGTCCCAGTTATTGGTTCTTTCCCATACTGAGCTGTTGATCAAAGAGACCCACAAGGTCTCCGAAACATGACAGACGTCTGTCAAAGCTCTTGAATATCTGCCCCAGGCCTAACGTGAGACCCTATTGCTGAAGAAATCACAGAATGTGATTTCACCAAACAACATCAAGAGATCCTGCTAGATCCAGAATGGTAACCAGCTCCCAGAGGGTAGCATGTGTAACACTGGAAGGTGTTGCATGAGCTGCCAGGGAAAATTGGTCAATGATATTTTGGGAAAATAGAGACCACTGATATAAAATATGGACAGTTGTCACAAGAAAGCTGAACACACGGCTATATGGAGGAGACCAGCAAGTCAAGAAATGCTCATCTGTGCAATAGTGGCATTAAACCTAGGAGGGTAATCAATTGCTTACTGTCTGGCTAAGAGATCCAATCAATGACAAGGAACCCTTAACTGGAACTGGGATACAAGACATAATCCTATGGGGACCAGGAACCTGGGCTCCTAGGGTAAATTCCCACTACCAGAGAGCTACAGAGAGGGTACACCAAGTGCTAGCCAAAATAGCACTGTTGTCTCACTTAACCTATATTTATCTCACTCTCCCATGGAGATTCTGTTTGTATTTTTCAGAAGACAGAGAGATGGGGACAACTCAATTCCACCAACAAGACATTGGATGATGGCTGACATCCTGGCAGGAGACAAACCACCCCTGGCCTTCACACAGGGCCCAAATGAAACCTACCAGAAAGTGCGAAACAAATAGGAGACCAATCACCACAGCAAGTCTGATAACCCATGAAAGGTCAATGGAGACAGTCAACAAAGATACCCAACACAACCCAAAGAAGTCAGAGACAATTAGTTTCTCAACAATAACTCAAACTTAAACCTCACGTACCATGACTCAGCGAACTGAGTGGAAGAGGGGGACGAAAGAACATATGAGCCATGGTGGGGGAGAATATCCAGAGATATTACCCCCCTCAGCAACAATACACAAAGGTGGAAGAATAAAAGAAAAACTGACTAACTATGGTGCAGTTAATGCCCCCCTACCCTATGGACAGATCCTTACACACACCTAGGAAGTACCCCAGTGGGTAGGGAGCAGAGAGAAGGGAAACAGGACCCTTTAACATGATTTGCTCATACATTATATGTACTTATTCATAATAAAGATATTGACTTAAAAAAGGAATGAACAAAAAAGTTGGAAAACTAAGTGATACAGAATGAAGGGCTTCTTGAATCTGCTTAAGGGAGCAATAGACTATGATAAAAGGATTTTTGTTTCCAAGAAATAGGTATACTTAAAAATTTGGAAGAATTGGAAATACTTCTCCTTTGAAATAAGCTTTTTTGGAGAATGTGAGAGTTAAATGCCAGCCAATAGTAGACCTCAAAAAATAAGTTATTTCATTTATAAATGTGAAATGTATTTGGCTTGCATCTAATAAATCTATTGATATTATCAAGTCCTCTTAGAGATCTGCTGATGAAGGTAAGCTTCTTTAATTCAAGTTTCTCTTGAATTTACTATGGGCTGGTGACTTTCGGCTGTATTCCCCCATCCACATTCCAGACTAAAACAAAACAAATGAAGTAATAATGCATCAAAGCAACAGAATAAGTAAGAATCAAAGTTCTGAAGTGGTGATGTTTTCTAAGGCAATAGATTGAGCTATACAGACTTTATAATTACCCTTCAGAAGAAAAGCCTGGTCAGATTTTAGTTCAATTAACCTCTCAAGTGTCTCATTAATCAAAACCTACTGAGACTGATTTTCTTATTCCAAGCACAATATGATTTGAAATATACTGTTTATAAATTCTCGATGTGTTGGCAATAGTAATATCCCAACTGTTGATTGTTTGTTTCTGCTCACGCAATTGGCTTTGGTTTTGTTTCATTGCTCTTTCAAGATGTCTTTGAGGAAAGAACTACCTACTCATTTCATGGTATGTGTCTTTCTGTTTATTAGTCCACTGCTTCAATAATATAAATACAAAAATGTAATTTGTTTTAAATTTCAAATGTGTAGGTCATTGTAGAGAAGTAGCTCAGAGATTGTGTCAGGCCATCAGAATCATGGATAGTCTTGGAGTAAGAAAAAACGGATGATCTTGTGAAACCATTCTCATTACTGTTATATATTATGTTCTGTTAGATATTAATAAACCAGTGATATCAGAGCTTTCTCAATATGTCCACAAGGGTAAAAAGACACATACACAAGTCAAGATAAATTTAAAGAAAAATCTGTTATAGTAATTTGTATTTAAAATTTGTAGTAAAAATATGTGAGTACTCATGACAGAGATAATTACATTTTATGAGAATAAAATGACCTTTTATTACATATCCATGATTGGGAAAGATACAAACTCAATATGTTGATGATTAGCAGAGTGCATCTTGTAATAACATCAAGTCTGACAGTCAAGAGATTAGGGGCTGGAGAGATGGCTCAGCGGGTAAGGCACTTGCCTCCAGTGCCTAGGGCCCTGGGTTCAGTTCCCCAGTACCCACATAAGCCAGACTCACAAGGTGGTGGCCCTGGTGGACTCAGTCTCTCTCTCTCTCTCTCTCTCTCTCTCTCTCTCTCTCTCTGATTGAAAATGAATAAATAAAATATTAAAAAAGACAAAAAAACCCAAAATTATAAAAAAAAAGAGATTAGGAAGCTTGAGGATTTACAACCCGGGAAAAATGAAAAATAAAAAGTAAATAAGATAGTAAATATATAATGTATAACGTATGCCATTTTTTTCCTCCACATCATTGCAATTCTTTATGATAATTCATGTGCTCTTTTCACTTAGTGCAGCCTAGCATAAACCGTGTGGAGTCAAACATAATGATAACAGTTTTTAACAATGGAACTGGGACAACACAACTCTCATTAAAAGAGGCATGCAAATCTGCTGTTTTTTTCTACCAATATATCTATCATTTTCCTATTCTATCATCTCTATCAGCTACTTACATGTATATCAATATTTTATACACATTGCATTCGTATTTGCAGTTCACAATTTCACTGTAATCTGATACCTAATATAATGTTTGGAAAATAAGAAAGACAGAGTAAATAATTGCTGAACTCTAAATAAAATAATGAAAATGTGTTTATAGTGTTCTGTTTCTATTAGCCACACCAGATGCAATGCGCATGTTTACTCATTATTATAGTAATTCCGGACAACTCCTATTGTGTATTGCTTACACACTAGAGAGACTGCCAGTGAATATTTTGGCTTGGGTTGATTAAAATGAAGAAGTGGAATCTTATTTGACCATATTAGTATGATAGACCCTTGGAGTCATCAGTCTGTCTTCTCAGCTCCATTGAATCTTTTTTTACTTCAGGTTGTCAGTAGAAGTGTGTGATGGCACACAGGTAAGAATGTGAATGACATGCGTGTAATAGACTTACCCATGTAAATGTGTGGTTTTCCTGACAGGCATTTTATGGCTGAGTAACAAATGCTTTCAATCACTTTTGGCAGTTCTATATTCACTGTAATCTGGGTATTAATTTAGCTTTTAATAACAGCAATAATACTGTGAGATGAGGTTTGTCTTAATGTTATTAATATTTAGAAGATTTTTACCTTTGAGGCAAGTATTATTAAGTCTCTTGTTTCTAATTTTATTTTGTTATTTATTTTATTGTTTAGTGTCTTTTCAAAAACTAAATGGTAACTAGATTTTTCTCTGAGTACTATGTGAAGGTACTTTTAGATGCAAAGAAGCATTAGGTTCTTGAAAGCCATAACACATGTAAGAAATTCTCTAAAAATGCCATTAAGATAAATGCCACTGGATTTAAGCAAATGTTGGACCTCATTCTATCTCATCTAGCTAGTGTCTCTACACTCTAACAATGATCTTGCCAGGAGGAGGAGGTTCATCTAGTCGCTAAAATCTATATATGGAAGGCTTTGGTTTTTTCTCATCACTGTTTGAAAGCACAAAATATATGGTTAGGAGCAAAAAAAAATGCCATTAAGATTTCAGAGCTTACTTGAATAGTGGTTTGAGGTATGATATCCAGCCTTGGCAGCGGAAAAATAGTATGCTTCTGAGATTCCGTCTTCATAGAGTGGGACAACAAGATGTAACACGTCCTTGTGCTGAATCAAAGCATTCTAGCTAAAAGAGAAAGAAAATAAAGTGTTATTTGTGATTGTCCTAAACTTCGTGACTTACAGCCAACATTATAATTGGCTCTGATTTAATTAATATTCTCAAATGGCCAAGTTTTGTAGGAAATTTGAGAAATACAATAAAATGAATCAAAACATGTAAAGAGCATTACATAATTCAATGTGAATGATACAAAGACTAGAAAAGAAGTCTTCTTTGACCGAGGATAATCTTGCTTCCTAATTGCATTTCTCACTGCATTATCTCACATCATGCATAAGATGTCCCATGGTCTCAGGAAAGGCACAAGTGACCAATAAATGAAGCTGTGCTCCACCCATATCTTTCACAGGTTCATTTCATGTACATAATATTACAAGGTAATTGACAATGATACATTGTTGATCAAGATTAATAATCCTATCATATCATCATATTCAACCTTGAAGATAAAAAAGAACATATATAGTATTTGCATTCAAGAATATAAATGCTTTTATAATAATAATAAATGTTTTTATATTAATAATATCATGAGCAAAATTAAGTTCAATTAATGCTCATTAAAAGATAGTTATAAAAATATAACTCAGGATCACCCATGTAATAGAAATAGGGTTTGTTCATGGTTCTAATTTGTACCTTAGATAGTTCCTTCTCTTTAGAATAAAATCACATAAACTTCATGGGTAATTGCATATGCTGAATAAGATGCAGCAGAACTAAACAGGGTATATTGAAACAGGAAACAGCTGGGAATGTCCCACACATATCAGTAAAAGAGAACGCAGAATAAAATGTAAACAGAACTGAGTGAAATAAGAATAGAAGGGCAAAGAGGATGCACTTCAGAGAGGAAGGTTAAGTGCATGATATGACTAAGGGTGAAGTGACAGGAAATAAGCCTAAAAGAAAGGTGTGTGTTGTAGAACAGAAAGCACATCAGTAATCTAATCACAGTCATAGAAACATGATGCAGATATGAGGTACTCAAGCAGGTGGATGAATCCTGAACACTAAGAGAAGCTTACTATTTATGAAGATATCCCTGTATCATGATCCAGCAGTAGTCAAATTGAAAACTGGGACATTTAATATTTATACTTGATTTAGATGCTAAATATTGAATTTAAAGAAGTGTAAGCATTGGAAATGAAAAACTGATAGATTTAAAAAATCACAATATATCTAAGGAAGAACTACCCAAAACCTTGATTCCAAATCCATGGTATCTGTAAAAAATGAATTAACTGGTCTAAAGGGAAATAAAGACATATTTTAAGTAAACCTTCTACTTTTTCTCAGTTTACCATGTCACTTCTTTTGTTTGTCCTATGTTCTGAGAGATCACCCTCTCCCTGTCCTTTCAATTGGAATGATTTCAAGGAATACATGGTTTTGGAGGAAAGGTTAAGAAAGGAGACAGGTTTGGCCATTTGAGAATATTAATTAAATCAGAGCCAATTATAATTTTGGCTGTAAGTCACTAAGTTTAGGACAATCTCAAATAACAAACACAATTTTTTTTCTTTCTCTGTCAGCTACAGTGCTTTGATTTAGCACCAGGACGTGTTACATCTTGTTGTCCCACTCTATGAAGACAGAACCTCAGAAGCATACTGTTTTTCCCCTGCCCAGACTGGATATCATACCTCAGGCCACTATTAGATGCATTTCATTGATTGACAAACTGCTCCTTTTATTGTACCCTACAGTCCAGCTCTCACTACATCTGTGTTCTTGAGTCCCATATTTTGAATTCTGTATGATGTCTGCTTTCCTCTAAAGATAAAGGTTTTTATGGATGTTTTTCTAAAGAACCAGTGCTGGAATCTTCAACAAAAAAATCTTGACAACTGCCCACAACACAGACAGAGGTGGCTTATGTCAAGCTTTCTCAATGTTTTTTTTTTTTTTTTCTTTCTTTCAGGGAACAAAGGTTTACTTTTGTCCCATAAATAAGCTGTTGTTAATGGTTCACTTACATTGCATCAGTGACCCCTGAAGCTCTACTAAGATTAACATCATGCAAATAATAAAATAGAAAAGTACAGGAACAAAATCATTTGATCCATCTAAAACGTTATGAAAAAAATCAATAAATATTTTTCTTTCCCTATTCATCTTATTACCATATCCCTCACCATTTAGTCCCCATGACTTTCATATTTCTTTTCCATTTAACATCCATATCTCCTTGAATTACTATACCTAGACATAATCATGGTCTACGTAGCCACTTGATAGTAATTATTTTTTTAAGCTTATGTATGTAGGCACCTGTGTTTGTTTTCACACATGTGAGCGTGTGAGTGTAGTCACACACTTGAGATGGTCTGCAAGTGGAGGTTGGAGGTCAGCTTTTGGGTCAGGCCTCTTTCTTTGCAGGTAAGGCTTTGAACTCTGGGTTCTCACTGTGCCATTGTTATTTGCTCCACTTGTTAAGAGCTTCCTGGAGATTTTCCTGTCTCTGCCACACTTCTCAGGGTTATCACTGGTATTATAGAAGCCCATGACACTTCAGTTTCCAGCTTTTATCATGGGTTCTGAAGATTGAATATAGGTTCTCCAACTTGGGAAGTGAGAGTTTCATCCACTGGTCCATCTCACTTCAGTGCAAATTCCAGGAGCAAGCTCTCTTGTTACCAATGTATGAGATCCTAGGTTTCTTTATAGGCTGTTTTGAACAGAGCCACAGGGCTCTTCCTCACTGAATTGGTTTGAAATTTTCAGTGTCACTTACAGGTCCATTTAGTATCTAACTAATAAAATCTGAATATATATATATATATATTAGTGGTAGAGAATTGACCTAACTTGTGAGACTCTGGATTTTATTCCCAGAATGACAAGGAAAACAAAGTCATGAAAACCAGTGTTCAAGATGTAGAAGTTGATGAAACCAACTAGATTGTATTTTACTTGATATTGGTTTTCTTCTAGATAACTCAATGAATTGTTTATATTTACCAAAAATCTAGAGAAAGGATTTTGTTAGCGTTCACTTTTCATGTGTTATCTCTTTGAACTGAAGCAGAGTATGAACTTGTCAAATAACCCTGGTATTCCAAGGTTCCCTAGTAATATGGCGATATGACCAGAAGGGGTACATGTGCCAGGGTGGTATTTCAGATCCTTTCTCTCTAAATAAGATGGGTCATATCAAACCTTAGATAAGGTTTTACAATGAAACACCTCTCTCCTACTCTTTGTTCCTGTGATATTCACCAGGAAGCCAGCTTCTCCCATCTACAGAATCAAGGTTTATTCACCTTAAATGGTTTAACCAATATTACTATGCTAAAATTCCTCCATGGATAAGAACTCTTGCCAATGCCATTAGACTATTTGCTAGCAGATTAGTAATGTGTTACGAGAAGAGTAAACTGAAATCATCTGTGTTGATTTCTTTATAGAAACATCCCTCAGGTAAAGATAAGCACCTGAATCACAGGCCTGTGGCTTAGTTGTTCAACCCCTGTACTTCAAGGAGATATTTGTCCATACGTATTGATCAAGACTATCAATGAGATCTATATATTTTTAAGTTCTATGATTAGTTTCTGTCTTCCTCCTCCAAGATTTCAGCATAAATTGACATGTTGGGTCATCAGTTCTTTCAGTATAATTTCTTCCTTGGCTTCCAAGATAGAAATTCTCCCGGTGCATTTTTCTCTTCCTTTTCTTACCACACCAATAGCTAATTTCTCACTCCCTCATTGGTTTTATCTCATCATTTGAATCTATTGGAAAGAGACTAGAGTCCTTGGATTTCTCCCACCCCCCCAATTCTTTTGTAACTTCACAGACTCTTATCTTGAGATCTCATCTACAGAATGAAAGCTACACAATTTCTTTCTCTTATATATAATATTTTCCCTTGATTTTTCAGGTTCTCTTCTTACTGACTTTCTTGTCAACTCTATCTCTGCATGAAAGTCCATCTGAAACTCAATATGCTCAGAATGAGAACCTGTTCTTGTTCTCAGACATTTATCATTCATCGATTTTTCTAATTTAAATAATAAAATAATGATCAATAGGCACCTATATTCCTATAGTACCGAAATCAATGAGCTTCCCATACTTCTGTTCCTTCCACTTATACCCAAGCCATCTTTAAGTATTCTCACCTCTGCCATCAACAGTTATATAGAGACAGATTACTTCTCCTTACCACCACTTCAAATAATAGGTTTTACTTCAAACTAATAAACTTTATGTTTCATGACCCTTCACTGATGGAGCCTTTTCTTATCCTTAGTGGAATTCTAAAATTGCCTGGATATAGGCTAGAAGCAAGGATGATGTTTTCTCTATAATATTCCTGTTGTTGGATTTGAATCTCGGACTAAGGGTTCTCATGCTTACAATATACCTTCCACAACAACCAAATCGAGAGAAACCCTTGCTCTAGATTTACAATGAGTAATACATAGATAGTACATTGATTAACCACTTACTTCCAGGAAAAAATGTATGAAAGAAACATGTTTTCAGATTATGTTTTGTGACCATTCTGACCCAGGCTAACATATCTCTTGAAGACTGTCCTGGTGGTAGCTGTAGTTATAGAAATAGAAACCCAAGAAGAGGAGGATTAATCTCAGCTTGGCCAGTGTTTGAGCCAGAGGATTTCCAGAGTTTCAAATGCAAAATTAAAGGTCTACACCATCAGAAGACATTCCTCCAACAATAAGCTCATCCTGGATAAGAAATGCAGAGCAAGTAGAGAAACTGAAAGCTATTCTTCTAAATTATCAACAGTATATGGTAAAGTTTTTTTTCAGGAAAATTTTAATAATATCAACAAATATTCCAAGTTTTAGTTTACTGTGTTCATGAAAAGGTTTTCCTTCTTTTCTCTCTACTACAACATTTTTAAACATATATATTGTCTTTACTTATTCTAAATAATTATTTACTTCAGTACTTGCAATAATTTCAAGAAAGTTGTGCAAACCCCTCCTCTGTTCTTGCATATTTTTCTGCCCTTATGGTATGTATCCATCAGTCCCCTCATGGACTAACTCGGGAACCTCCTAAATTCCCTGAGGTGTATCATCCTGTGCACAGTCATGACACTGAGGTTCACCTCATATGCCCATGGAACTCCAGGGCATTTTCCTCTAGGAAATGAGTGGCAGTGAAAAGAGGAGTTGATATTTCATCCTTGATTGAATTATTTGCCCCATCCTCTGGCCAGACAATGCAACAAAGTAGAGCAAGAACATTCATTTCACGCTATGTCCCATGCCTGTGTTCCACTGTAAATCTGACAAATTTTCTGTCTCACTCAGAGGTGAGAAGAAAGCTCTTAACTGTGGCCTAACTCTGCCTTTCTTGACCCACCGGCCTTGCATATTTTCCTCTCTTCTTGCTCCATAAGGGCCAGTCAGGTTTGTATCATTGAGACTATGGCAATAGGACAATCTAATTCCTGCCTCGGAATCATCTTGTCTGAGACTCTCATCCTGAAAAGTGCTCCTTTAGATACCCAGTGGGGTTTTTTCTGACTTCTTGGTCAATATGCTTAAAGAAAGGTACATCTCACTGAGAAACCCTAGAATACCTGAAACAAATCTGAAACCAATCCTATTGTTCTTTCTGCTTCTTTATGAATGCATATTCTATAAGAATCATATTCTAAAATTCTCTAAAGGCAGCAAGCCCTGTTGCTTCTATGCATTTTCTTCTCCCTGCTACATACACTACTAAGATATCAAGTTTGGTCTGGTTTGTTCACTGGATATTGGCTCTTCAAATATTTTATCCATGCTTCTCAGGTGTATGCTCTGATGGATTGATGAAATGAGTATAAATTTTATATATTTACATAAATCTTATATTCTTGTTTATCATAATAAATTATCCTTAATTATTTTGGTTCTATGTGTACTAGAAGTCATTGAAGTTGTGGGTCTGGTCAATAGGAGAATCATTACATCTCTACTTATGAAAGATAGTTTTAGGAGCATTAACAGTGTGCTGGTTTGCATTAATATGATAGGACCATTACTAAAATGCATTAGTATGCTTGAATAGATATTTGTTTTATTTGTGTGTGTGTGTGTGTGTGTGTGTGTGTGTGTGTGTGTATACCTGCATGTGTGGGCATAATATGTGATGGCCAGGTGACAACCTAGGGTGTTGTTCTTCTGATATCACCATCATTGTCTTTGAGTCAGAATCTCTCATCAGCCTAGACCTCACCAGGTAGTCTAGACCACTGATTATTAGGAATCCCCTTATCTCTGTCTTTTTATAACTGCGGTTACAAAGTGTACTGCCATGTACGGCTTCTGGAATGTGGGTTTTGATGATCAAACTCATTTCTTTATACTTGCATGGTGAGCACTTTACCTATTCAGCTATCTCCCCAAACCATATTTTAGGATTAATGGAAGAATAAATTTAAGAGTAATGACAGTGTGTTTTTAGAAAGAAATTAAAGAAAATTTAAAAGGATCTTCTTTGTGGGTATGCTTATCCATTTATGTTGAAATTAAAGAGGAACGAGATGAAAGGCAGACATCATTAAAAATATCAGAATAAAAAAGATTTGATAGTGTGTTTGAGAAAACATAATAAGAGTGTGGTAAGTATGGTTTGTGCACTGTGCATGAAGCAATGGGGAAGAGATTTTTATGACATTGTACAAATTTTCCAAGAGATTCCTTCTGTCACAGACCTAGGGGTCAGCCATGGATTCTCTCCCCAGGTTGGGATCCTGCCCCTTATTTTCCCATATAGTGTTTGGTAACTCCTACAAGTGGCTCATGGTCACACCTGTGACAGAGAAGCTGGTCACAATGGGAGAAAGCTGCTGGTTGGTGGTCAGTGAGATGGTGCTCATTCTATGCTCTTACTGAATGCAAGAGCATTGCTATTTTGATAGACATTATGAGACAATACTTAAATGCAGCATAATCATTCTGTTGTTGTAAAACATTGCTTTGTGTAAGTGATTTCTAGAGTGAGATTCAGTGTTGATCATATGATGAGTAAGTGATGATATTATGCCTACCTAAAGTAGACCCACAGTCCAGGATATAAAAGCTTTTTTCCTGTCCTATTTGACTCGATGGAGGCAAAAGTTGATACTGTGTCCTACAGTGTGGTGTTCAAGTGCTCCTCTTTTGACCTTTCTATCTTTAGAGTGTGCATAATCTGTCACCAGGACTATGAAAATATCTTCATTAAAAATTAGGAGAATACTTGACTGATCATTAGAAGGTGTGAGACTGAGAAAATCCAGGCCTCTTGGACAAATATCTTTACCTTCCCTTGAGCTGCTATCACTACTGTAGGTTTGTTGTTAGAGTTCAAGCGAGGTTGAGAAACGGACCTGCTGCAGCCACTGCTCTCTAGGAAGCCCTGCTAAGACTGTGGGAAAACAAAACCACTTCCAAAGATCACAGGCTTTGAATTAAGAGAACCCAAAGAAAAACAAAGATCGGTGTGAAAGTTATGAACTGGGATTGCTCTGCTGGCTTCATTTAGCTGGTGTGAACTTGTCTGGCTGGCACATTCCACCCACTCAGACCAAACACCTTGCTCCCCATTAACAAGTACAGACTTTCAGGTTTCTAACACTGTTGGCTTTTTGGTTATGTGTTAAGCACTCCAGCAAAGTTGGAGGGCAAAGTAGGAGTAAAGCTCTCAAGTGAGAAATTCTCACAAGTCAACTTCTCAAGCACAATGCTACTAATTTTAAGTCAAACATAAAAACAAAATAAAGAAAAGCCATGTGGAGCCATACCTCACTACCGATTTCACTCTATGAACACCATCCTCAGAATGCCAGTGGAAACTGCATGAAGGAATTTCTAATAAAAAACAGGACTTTTAGAAATATAACTGTATTTGCTCATCAGACCCCTGTAGTCTCCTTCTCGTTGACCATTCCCACCGCACCCTGAACCATCAAGCCTCCTCCAAAAGCAACATTGATGTTACATTTACCCTTTGAGCTGAAAGGTTTCATACATGACAAGTGACACAATTCACAAAGGGCCTATTGATACATAGATTCCTTGTGTACTGGGTGAGAACTGCTAAAGTCATTTATCTTTTGCTTTGGGGCAAAATTGAGAAGGATGGTGACTACTGAATCTCACATATTGACACAGATGCGGAGCTCCTTTGAATAGCTTCGCTTTTGTACGGTTCCCTTGGTCTTGCATGTGTGTCTTTTTTTTCTCCATCACTCCTATCTCCCTCTCTAATGCTTTGTTGAGGAACGTTCTGGGAAACACACTGGAATGTTCAGATCCAATTGGTAAGGTGACTAGCGTTAAAATGGTCCATTATGTCCATTGACAAGTTGGCCCTTCGAGCTCTGATTTTTCCCTCCAAAACTAATCAAGGACAGTTAAGTATTACATTTTATAATTCCACCATTGTCATTTCTTCTGATTCCTACACAGTGTCTGGGGAGTTTTATGCTTTCCCCAATCACAACTTGAACAGAAAGATTCCTTTTTTTAAGATATTTTATTTATTCATTTTCAAGCAGAGAGAGAGAGAGAGAGAGAGAGAGAGAGAGAGAGAGAGAGAGAGAGAGAGAGAGAGAGAGAGAGAGGGAGGGAGAACACACCAGGGCCACCACTTTGTGGGTCTGGCTTATGTGGGTCCTGGGGAATTGAACCTGGGGCCTTAGGCACTGGAGGCAAGTGCCTTAACCGCTCAGCCATCTCTCCAGCCCATGATTCCTTTTCCTGCCAACCCCTCATTTTGCTTCAGTCTTCTCTCTCTCCCCTTATGCTTCTGATTTTCTCTCCTACTCTCCGTGTGAGAGTCGCTGTGCCATGAACTTGTTCTGTACTTAGGAAAAGGAATGCAGGATGTGGGAGAACTGATGAACTAAAACATGAGTATTTTCTTTTCCTTGAATTCACTTTGGAAAATTATGCCATTGGACATTTTGTTGTAGGAAGTTGAACATATTTTAACTTGTTTGCTAATATGTGAAACAAAACTCAGAAAAACTAAATAAATGAAGGGTTCCTTTGGCTCTCTACCAAGATAGTTCTTCCAAATCTAAGGGCCAGGAAAATATCTTTCAGTGAGGTCATTAAATAATGTCATAGAGGTTGGAAATGAAGAAAGTATGTAAACCAGATCATGGGAAATCTTTATACCAAGTTAAAAGCACTCTAATCATTGCTAAGAGGCAGTGGGGCATTTAGAAAAGATATTACAGTCATAAAACCAAGGCTCAACTTCAGCCTAATAGTCTACCCTTCAGATGGGTTTGATTCTTTTCTTTTGAGATCCTTTCTACTGCTGTTAAAATAATTCCTTGAACCACTAGTTATTTCTGCTCAAGGCTATTTAGATATTAAACACAGAAAGAAGACTATGCCAATTAGGGGCTGCAGTGAAAGGCTATTTTATTAATAGAGAATCCCAATTAAAATGTCTTTTGTTTTGTTTAGTTATTATTACACATTACATAATGAGGACAGACCGTTTGTCAATTTCAGTGATGGAGTAAGTATTGATTTTATTTCTTGAAGCCTCATAAATTATGGCTTTTACTTTACTTAGACAAAGAGACATTCTAAAAACTTATCACAGTCAAAGCATGACTTACATTTGAAGAGTTCAGTCTTAAAGCAAAAGGATTCTCAAGTATTTTTCATTATCTTTGAATAGAGGTCTAGATATTTGGGAATGTTGGATATTGATTACCAATAACACAGAACCTCAATTCATTTTTTAATTAATTCATCTATGAGCTCTGAATATTGAAACCCAAGAAATAATTTTGAAGAATAAGGAGAAATATAAGGCAGTGAATAGAAGCAAAGTAATGAAATTCATGAAAAGGTTTTTCAAGAAAAAAACATTCATTAAGTGACATAAAATGTTGCAGTTAGCAAACAACAGTATAGGGTCTGATAATTGAAAAACTACAGAAGTGCTGCAGAGATATCTTAGCCCTATAACTTCAGCAGTGTTTCCCAGTCTTTTTGCCTAACCCTGTTCCAAAGAGAAAAAAAAAATATGTTAGCATTCACAGAAATGCTAAAACGTTACCTGAAAGGATTTATGGATGCAATCTCTGCTTCTTTACAGTTCTTAAATTCTAAGCTTTTGTCAAAAGATTTTACCAACAAATCTATTTATACACTAGTTAGATAGCTTCTTTTTGGTAAATGGCTTGGCAGACAGATATGAGGTCCCAAATCCGCATTCCCAGCTTTCACATTAAAGCTGTGTTCACCAGCAGGTGCCTGTATTCCCAGTGCTTGGAACATGGAAACAGGAAGATCCCTAGGGCTTGCTTCCAAGATATCATGAGGTTGGTATCATTGTGTCCACTGTCTTCTTACTCCAATGATAGAATAACTCATCACAGTCTCTAAAACAATGGGTCCAGCACCAATGAACTGAAACTCTGAAATCATGAGCCCAATTAAACCTTTCTTCTCGTTAAGGCATTGGTATGTTCTTATTGTAACCAGAAGCCAACTACCACAGCAAGTACGATGAATTTCCGTCCACCTTCAAAAGAATACCAAATCATTTCCCCAGCCCAAAAATTATCTCTGCGGTCTCATGTGGCAGCAATTTGCCAAGCATGGCTTACTGTCTCCTACTTACTTAGTAAATTCATGTCTACATGTCCTTGCCTCTCTGTTTCGTCTGCTCCCAGCATCCATCACATTTGGTAGGCATTTTATTTTAACCTTTTGAAAAGTTTATTATCAAAATTAGTGGATTAAAGTATTAAATGTTTTTGTAAGTATGTGTTGGCAATGTGGCCTTTATATACAAATATACACATGTACATATATCGGGGAATGGTTCAATTGAGTTAAAGTATTGATAAATTTATGAACTCTCACACATACACACATATTATTTTTGGTAGTGACAACACACAAAATGTACTTTTTTAGTTATTTTCAAAATACAATGCACAGCTTTCTCTTTTGTCCATGTTGTACTGTAGAATCCTTGAAGTCATTCCTCCAATTTTTTTTTCTGATAATTTGGAGGTTTACTTAGTTAATATATTTCTAAAGTTTAGTTAATATATTTTTAAAGTACTCCTGTCCTTTTTGGTCATTATTGGCACCCCTCTCGTCACCCTAAACTCTACCTTGCTTATCCTCTGTCTTCCCAAATACATTATGAATTCATAGATACAGGGGTTGGTCTGTCTTGCTTATCACAGAATATCTACTACAGAACCTGACACATATTTACTACTCAACCAATACATATTCAGTAAATGTGTGATAATAGTTCAAGTTCATGGCCACTTTCTACCAGGAAGACTTCCTAGCTTATGCCTAAGCCACGATAACTTGTTTTGCAGAAATGCAATACTGTTCATATTTATTGCACTTTATTTTGTCCTAAAAGATGTATTTCACTCTAGTAGCTATTTATTTAAGAGAAAGATACGGAGAGGAAGTATGGGCCACCAAGGCCTCCTGTCACTGCAAACATATTCCAGACACATATGAAACTTTGCACAGCTACTCCCACATAGGTACTGGTGAATCAATCTCTAACCAGCAGGGTCTTTATAAGCAAACGTCTTAACCACAAAGCAATCTCAACAGCCGTTTTTTTTTTTTTTTTTTTTTTAATCCTTGTTTTCGCAGCTCTAACGTTGTTAAAGGGCAAAATGTCACTCCTAGCTACTTCTAGAACCCAATTACCCTTCACTCTAGCCCCCTTGCATCCCTGGTACACATCAACTCACTTTGATTCCCTCCCTTCCTCAGATTCTGATCTCTAGATATCCCATCGGTTCTTTTTTTTCTCCAATCTTCCAATCTTGGTTAAAAAAAAATGTCATTTAAATAGCATTGACTGAAAAATTTACTTTTTATTTTTTAAGATTTAGAGTTTTTTCCCCAAAAAGGTGCTTTTTGAACAATGGCCCCAGTATAGGTTGTTAACTTCTACTCAGTGTTTCTCATTCAGTTATTATTATGATTGATGATGTTGTAAGACAATGGTAATGATGGAGAATTTATTTTCACTTGATTACACTATGAGATTTTTTTTAAGGTCTGGAACTGCGCTTGCTATATTTTAGTGTTTATCACTGTTAGTGAGTAGACTTAAGATTGGAATGAAAGTGAAAAGGGTATCATTGAATGTGAACATACGGTGACAAATTGAATAAGGTGTATTGGTCCATTTATTGTAATTTTTTCTGTTTTGCTGTTTTCAGTTATTCTTAAATATTTTATTTCTGTTGCCTTTTCTGTAATTTGTCAGGGAATACATTTACAAATAAATGTGAAACTTCATATTATGTGCTATAATAGAGGAAAAATATCATAGTCTTCTTAATAGGCGAGGAAATCAAGGGTAGGATTTCACTGGATATACATTGGCGAGGACACCAGAAGATGATAAGAAAGGTAAAACATATCAGGCACAGGATCCACTTAATTTTTCCTAAATTATACTCATTTTGACAATTATAGGTAATCCTGCTGATAAATTATACAGAAAGCCAAAGCAGTAAATTAATGAGAAACAGAGAAATTTTCCTCAACTGATTATTTTCTACTTATATCTACTGACCACTAAGTGCTGAGAAATATTTAACCTGTGTAGCCTCTGTTGTGCTATCTGAGTTCTGCAAGCAATGTCTCACACTCTCTGCTTGGTGCCAAAGGAATCTGAATGTGGGTAATTCAAGAATTTCTAATTATTTCTTATATATTGACATGCAAATAAACTGTTTCCAGACCATGCTAGATTAAAAATGAACTAAATCAGAAATGTTAAACACAAAGAATGTGGTTCTAATTTCCTATTCATAAAAAAAAAATCTTTGTGCTGGAACAAGTAGAAGAATGAAAAACAAACATGAGTCTCAGAAATTTAAAAGTAAGGATTGAACGTTACATTTAATAGCCATTGATGGGAAAATGTATCAACCTTCAATTCCTTATTAATGACTTTGTTCAGGTGCTCTTCTGAACTGCAAGGAAATGTAGAATTTTTTCTCCCTTTTCAAAAGTATGAAAATGGAAGTTGAATCTATACTCAGTGTTTTTCTTTATTTGGTCTATGGAATCAAGCATAAATTAAGAGTTCGTTGTTATTTAAAAAGGCAAGTGTGGAGAAAGGCAGTCAGTATTTTAGTGTCATACAAAAAAATCCAAAATTATAAAAAAGATAATGTATCTTCTTGAGGAAGAAGAATCAGAATAAATAGATACAACAGGATGTAGAAATACACAGTAGAAAGAAGGGAGGAGTAAAACAATCTTCAATGGAAAATCTTCCAATGGAAGGCTATAGAGTTTATTCTCTCAGCTCAGGAAGGCATGAGAAGTCAAACAAAACTAGGCAAAACATGACTCACCTGGGAGTGGTAGGTGTTATAGAGTTTATTGAATCTCAGTGTCTGGATTTATGGAGATACCTTTTTCAAGATGATAAGCTTATAAAACCAGTAAGACTGAAATTGAAATATTGGTCATGAAGAGAAGGCAGTGGTCAAGTCTTTTCTATTGAAATATTTTGGTCCACCTGAATATGATTCGAACTGTATTATAATCCTTTTCTATGACTACATGTATTTCAAAGGTTTTCTCTCTCCAGTGCTGAACATAATCAGCCAAAAATAGAGCAGGAAATACTCATTTGTTTCCTCTAATCATACAAGTACCATAGGTAATAGTATGCCAAACACATGGGTAGTTGCTTTTCTTGCCCAGAACCTGCCAAGCACATGGATTATTTTTTTTCCAAAATACATTTGAACGTGCCATGTGAATAATCCATATGCTTCTATAATAAAGTCAATAGCTGTTGTGATATGTGAGTCAAAGCAGTAAGTCTTTAAAGGTTGGTAACCCTGCTCCACATTCGCTTGCACATAATGTGCTTGAACCAGGGCACACTTTCCCTAAACATTCTTTTTCCTTCCACATGACAACTGGCATTCATTAGTGCCCTGTGCATGGGTGATCGCCTGAGGATTTGTTATTTAGGACATTTTACAGAAAAAATAGATCAAATATTTATGAGTTTCTTAAGGTGTCCAGAAACCAATTTTCTACAGTCACCCTCTAAATCTACCTATTTTCTCCTAAGATGTTAGTGCTTCTCCAATATAGATTAAATAAATGAATTTTCTCTTATCTGTTTGGATTAAGCTAATTCACTTAACATTTCCTTTTTGTGTCAGCCTGGGAGCCGCAGCTTGCTAGAAGTCTGTGCACCACATCTGAATTGCCTCTTCCCCACTCATGCGCACGGAAAGTCCTCTGGAATATAATTTCATTCCCCTTTTAATCATGAAGTTGAAAGTCAGGAGACAAGTATAGGGGTTTTATTATGTGATTCCAAGATGTTTTAATAGCAGGCCACGTGGAGAACAGAGAGGAGGCATGTGGAGAAGGGAACACAAATATTTTCTGACTTCAAAGCAAGTGGTAAAGAATAAATAATTCACTCTGTAGCCATCAACTTTTAAAAAAAAAAAGCCAGAGGTACTGAAATATAAGTGAAAGGGACCAGGATCATGTCTAGGAGTGACACCATCCCTCCTGCAGTGATTCAAAAATGCACTTATTCACAGGATATTTGGTGTTTTTTTAATGTTGGATAAATTAAGCAAGCAAAACATACTGGTTGACCAAATTCAAACAATATGTAAGTGTATATCATAAATGCTTCCGCACCTCCTTTGTCTAGTAGTTTTATGCTTATGAACCTTTGAGGAATTTTCTTAGTATATAAATATCTGTGTTTTTTCACTCCAATTTTATTTTGTTCTTTTAAACAAATTAAGATCAAGTTATCTTTTTTCACAGGCTAGTTTATTTATTAAAATGCAAAGGATGATTTCCTAAATAAAAATCTTTTATCATGAAATTAGTTTCATGGCTGCTCAGCTTTCTAGCTTTGGTCATATATATAATTGTATACCTCTTTACTCTTGCTCTCGTGTACCAACATTCCTATGGGCCTAGAGATAGTTTTTGTACCTTTTAAAAAATACTATTGGCAATATTTTTTAAATACCCCAAAGGACTTATTTTTTGACTATTGGCAATATTGTCTTGAATTTTCTTATACATATGTTTTATGAATGTGCTGAATATTTTATTTTTAAAATCCTGTAAAGTTATTAAAAATTTAAAATCTTTTCTCCTTGAATCAATTCATCACACACACACACACACACACACACACACACACACACACACACACACACCCCTCCACCGCCACCATACTACACACATATTTTTTGTCTACATGGTGTTCATTGTCTGAGTAACAATAGAAGATATATTTAGGCAGATATGTGGACATTTTCTAATAATTGTATGTCTTTATACAATTATTACTAATGGGATATTTCTAGACATCATCCTTTCTTCATCCTTTATCTGATCCGCAAGTATAGGTGACAATATTTATTCTCCTCTCACTCTGTATGGATACCACGATCAGATTTCCTTTAGGATATTAGTTATCTTGATATTAATCAACCTACTGTTTTTGCTATTTTCTTTTCCTCCTTTCTGTCAGCAATCTTCAGCATCTGCCTCTCTCTGTCGTAAAGCACAATGCTACAGCGGGAATGAAAGCTTTCCAGAGGCCATCTAAGTACCCTCCTACACAACTGGTTTGTATGTTCTCTTTAGAAAATCAGTGAACGCAAAGCATGGGCTACGTTGGATGCGATGCTGAGTTGAACTTATTTTTTGCAGACAACATGCTGAGGCAAACGATTCCGCAGCCAGAAATGTGAGTGGGGACAAAAGAATGGAAAATGGGACAGTATTGCAGGAGCACTTACGATTTTCTTGCCTCCTCCATAGATGTCTTTAAAGAAAGTATCTTTTGCCATGATAGAGATAGTGGCTATTTTTTTTTAAATATATATTTATTGTCCATAATGTGTTACATTATTTAGTGGGCAAACCATGCGTTGTTATCCCGAATTCCCCAATTCCCCCCCTCCCCATCCCTGATCAGTTGTATATCCTCCTCTGTGGGCTGTCTGTATTAGTCCTTGTGGCAAGGTGTCCTGTATATCTTAGTACTCATCCCAGTCTTCCTGGCCCAAGTGTGTT
>PVHP010003554.1:0-77684 GCA_004024765.1 Zapus hudsonius
CTAGGCAGGTGAGCTGCCGCCCCCGCGTGGCCCAAGAGCAGTATGGCTCCTAGGGCCATGGCTTCCTGGGCCAGGTCCCTCCCTGCACCCAGAGAGGCTGCTTGGGAAGGTTTTCCTAGGAGCGCAGAGAAGTGCCCAAGAATCTCACTGCAAAACTTTCCCAGGCCCATCGAGACTTAGCTGACCCACCTTCTAGATGCGGTGGGCATGGATGGGTATGAACTTGTCTGCCAGCCTAGATCCAGAGGAGTCAGTTCCCAACAAAGCACGCGGGCTGCAGGTGTGCGTGTGTCTATGTGACTTAAAATGAAAGCAGAGTTGGGACGCACCCCCATCCACACAAAAAAGGAGAAACAGCTGCTGGAGGTATCTGAGGGTGGCTGGACACAGGGCAGTGTCTGGGGAGCAGGTGGAGATCCCAAACACATCCTATTGTCTCCTCCCTTAAGAGTTGATCCAAATGCGCCTGCGAATCACCTGGACAGGACGTTGTAACTTCAAGATACACATAAGGTCCCTGAAGACATATTAGGCAGATCCCAGGAAGGCTGAGGAGGTAGCTGATGGTGGCGTGTGAAGCTCTGGATCGCCACAAACAAGAGCGTTTGCAACTACTCCCAGCACTTGGGTCATTCTTGGCCACGTGGTGAGTTGGAGGCCACCCTGGGCTACATGAGACCGTGTCTCCAAAAAAATGGTGGTGGAGGGAGGTGCTGGGGAGATGGAAACCCAGTGGATAAAGTGCTTGCCACTCAAAACAGGAGGACCCGAGTTCAAATCCCTGGCACCCATGTAAAGGCTGGAAGCTGTGGCGGGCTTCTGTCATCCAGGCAAACTAGCAGTGAGAAGGGAAGCAGAGAATTTCCTGGCTAGTGCACAGAGACCGATGAGCAAGAGACCCTGCCTCAACACGAGGTGGAGGGACCACACCAGACTTCCACACATGCCCACTCACACACGACATGCACACACCAAAAACAAAGAAAAAACAACGGGAGAGTTTTTTTTATCCCTTTCCTTGATTGCTTACAGACCCTCACTGCAAACAGAACAGCTGCCCGCTTTCAGAAAGCATGAAGAACTGGGGAGGGCAGCTTTTTCTTTCCCTCTATCCATCCCCGTTTCTGTGTTTACACTTCTTATTGATAGCTTCCATAATAGAGACAATGAAGTATTATGATTCCCTCCCCTCCCTCATGTCTCCTCCCCCTCTCAATTAGTCTCTGTTTTGTTTTGGTGTCATCATCTTTTCCTCTATTATGAAGGTCCCCTTTTTCTTTTTTTGTTTTTGTTTTTCGAGGTAGGGTCTGGCCCTAGCTCAGGCTGACCTGGAATTCACTCTGTAGCCTCGAACTGGCCT
Source organism: Zapus hudsonius (assembly GCA_004024765.1). Lineage (NCBI taxonomy): Eukaryota > Metazoa > Chordata > Mammalia > Rodentia > Dipodidae > Zapus > Zapus hudsonius. Next base: position 1,361 of record PVHP010003554.1, read on the forward strand.
CGAACTCAGGGCGATCCTCCTGCTCTGCCTCCTGAGTGCTGGGATTAAAGGCGTGTGTCACCACGCCCAGCTCCTAAATTCTTTTATTTTTGAGACAAGAACCTGCAAAGGGGACCCTGTGTTCCCTAGTAACAGTCACAGGCTGGATTTCAGCCCTGACCTCCCTGGGGATAATTTCAATGCTTTCAAGCTGTGTAAGGGAGTCCAAGGGGGCATTTGATCCTTCACCGGGGGATTTAGAGGGCCTGGAGGGGCTCTGAGCCCTTCTTGATCCCCGATTCCAGCCAGCCCCGGGGACAGGACTCTGGAAGAAACGGAAGAGCTCCATTGGAAAGGATCAGGCATTTTGCAAATGGAAAATGCAGTTTCCAGGTCCTCAGAGCCTCTTGAGAAAGTAGACGGTCTACAGCGCCCTCTAGTGCCTAGTTCTGAGAAGGAACCCTGGGGACTGCTCTCAGGAGCTCTCAGTAGCAACTGATTGGGGCCCCCATCCCTCCGGACCCCACTTTTTAGGGTCGAGATCCGGTGGAAGGCGGAAGAGGAGGGACGCGGGAGCCAGTTTCCTGATGGAAGGAGAGGAAAGTTGATCCTGGGGTTGGTGATGCTGAAAGCCAGGAGCAGTGGGGAGTGGGGAACTGTGTGTGCGGAGTCCCTTCCTTGGAGAAGTATAATCCTTGTGAAGCAGTCAGTTGGGACCCTTTCCTCTAAGGAGAAATTCCTTTTGGAAATTGTGCCAGCGGGTCAGTAATGAAATCTGCACACACTGTCAAGGTGCCTTTGGAGAGATGGAATCCAAACACTGCATGTCTCCAGCCCGTGGCATCCAGGGAGGTTGCAAGGAGCAGATGCAGTCCTGCCTGGTGTGGAAGATGGAGGTGTGGGGTCTCCACCGTCCTGCTGCTGGGCCCCTGTGCTTTGTGTTCTAGATCCTGGCACATTGAGGTGGCAGTGGTGGTGGCGGTATCAGCCATAGCGATCTCTGGTGCACAGAAGGCAGTGTGGGGGTGCGCTGGTGTGCCAACTGCTGCCCCGCCTATGGTTTTAGTTAGTTTAAAAAAATACATTTAGGGCTGGAGAGATGGCTCAGCAGTTAAGGAACTTGCCTGCAAAAGCTAACCACCTGGTCTTGGTTCCCCAGTACCCACGTAAGGCTGGACGCACAAAGTGGCACATGCATCTGGTACAGGGCTGGAGAGCCTTTCTTCAGAAGCCAGTGCAAAGGGAGCAAGGAGCCTACAGGTAGCAGGAGGAAGAGCTCCTGGTGTGTGTGTGTGGGGGGGAGGAGTGCAGGGGACAGCCACTGGCTGAATGACATTTGCCAAGTTGACCTTGAGGATCTTAGACTCCTCTGCCCTTGCCCTTCCCCTCCTGGCATCCACACAGTGACCCAGGGCTCTCGCCTTCTTCTTTTCTTTTCTCCTTCTCTCTTTCCCTCTTTCTTTTCTTTCTCTCTTTCCCTCTTTCTTTCTGCCACAGCAACTCTCTGGAAAGATCTGGGACGTGTGTGGGAGGGTATGTGTGGTGCAGCTGTCTCACCCCACAGGCTGAAGGCCGGCCACCACCTCCTCTGTGTTCCAGCTAGCGGGAGAAAGCAAGGAGTGCTCAGTCGGGTCATTGCCACAGCTGCAGGAGATGGTGGCTGTGTGCCACCTCTACACCTGGCCAGGACTAGGCATGGTGGTGCACGCCTGCCATCCTAGCACTTGAATGTAGAGGCAGGAAGAGCAGAAGTCCAAGGTCATCTTCAGCTATATAATGATTCTGAAGCCAGTCTGGGCTACATGAAATTCTTTCTCAAAAAGAAGAGGAGGAGAATGAAGAGGAGGAAGAGGAGGAGGAAAGAACAGATCTTAGCCATAGCAGGCAAAGAGGAAAGGAGGAAGGGAGTTGGGAGGGAGGCACATCCCCAGAGGCATCTTACAGCTCTCTCGTCTGACATTTCCACAAGCTGTTTGTCACTGCTTAGTCAAAAGGAAACCAGAGGAGGACTGGGGAGGGGGCTCATTGGCAGAGCGCTTGCCTCCCACGCACAAGGCTCTGGGTTCTAGTACTGAAAATAACCACAAAACAACCCCAAACCAAACCCCAACAACACCTCAAAGAGCTTCTTGGGACCCTAAAGCAGCCACAAAGCCAAAGGATGGACTGATAACAGTGAATGCTGTCAGCCATTCCTTCCCGGCCCAAAGCTAATGAAAGCTGAAAGGTAAACACGTTCATCATCCAATTAGCGATCTCAAACACTCATCCTGAGTTCTGAGCCATGAAGAACATCCTAACTGACTGTAAAAGCAACAGTGATGAATGTAGCTAATCATTGCTTCTTCAATTAGCTCGAGGACCTGGGGCACAGTTTTTTAAAAAATATTTTATTTATCCATTTTCAAGCAGAGAGAGAGACACACAGAGAGAGAGAGAGCACCAGGGCCACCACCTTGTGGGTCTGGCATATGTGGGTACTGGGGAATTGAACCCGGAACCTTAGGCACTGGAGGCAAGTGCCTTAACCGCTGAGCCATCTCTCCAGCTCTGGGGCACACTTTTTGAGCCAAGGCTCAAGCTATCCTGGGCAGAAGGTTTCCTTGTGATTCCCTGGTCCTGCCTCCTTGTCCCTTCATCCTTTCCCCAGCTTGGCTTGCACTCAAGCTCCTTCCTCTTTCCTCTGGCCTCTCTGGTTCTTTGGGAGGATGCTTCAGGAGGTCCTCACCCAAGGACCCAGGCGATTGTCCAGTAGCAGGGTGTTTACGGGGCTTTGATCGGCAGAACTCTATGGCTAGTATCTGGGTACTCTGAATCCTGGCCATGAGCCAACCCTCCTGCCCTGGGAGAGCCTGTCCTTGGACCCCATGGGCCCCTCTTCTGGAGTACTCAGTGTCCCTGGGCGTCGCTGGTTCAGTGTCCTTGGCACTGGTCAACAGTCTCGTGAAATATGCTTTCCTCTTGATGCAAAAATGTTTTCTTAGGACACAGTCAATCAACCCCATCATTCAGTGTTTCTCTTAGCGAGGCCCATGGAAGCAATTTTTATGAGACTGTATTGTGAGGAGAAACTTGGTTGCCACAGAGCAAAACAGCCTGCTTCCTGCAGATAGTAAGGATGGGGGTTTCTTCTTTAGCCCTGGCTGCCTCGAGGCTTAAATCACAGCATGGCTGCCACCTCCCTTCTCGGGGGCCTGGCACTCCAGTTCCATGTGTTAAGTTAGGATTTGCAGGGGATTTCCTCCCTCTTGGTCTCTGGAAAGGAGCAGGCTACCATTAATGATAAATAAAGACTGGGAAGAAATATTAATGATAAATAAAGACTGGGGCATCGTAGCTTCGCCTGATGCCAGCCTTGACTGGGGATCCCAGCAGCTGGGGTGGAAGGGAGGGCCAAGAAGGAAGGAGCAATGCTGTGAGAGCCCAGAGCTGGCAGGAGGGGCCCCTGCACCCCTGCACCCCTGCAGCAGTTCAAGGTGCAGCCACTCACCCCAGTTCTACCTCAGAGGCTCTGGGACTCTGGTGCATCAGGGCAGTAATAGTACATGGGTTGTGGAGGGAGGTGGACATTTGCTTTAAGCCAGGGGCACCAGGGGTGGAGCCCGCCTCTAGTGGGCAGTGCCCAGCGAGAAGGTGCTGAGGGGAAGGGCAGGACCCAGCCAGCAGCCTGGATGCTCTGCTCAGTGGGGCCCAGGGCTCAGCTGTGCCTCACTTCCTTCTTGATATTTGAGGGGCAAGTGTGGAGGCAGGAGGCAGAGGGCACGAGAAGGGGCAGGCCTCACTCTCCTGGTTTTGCTCCTCATCTCTTCTTGGCTGACACTTAGGAATTTCAACGTAATTAGGTCACTTATGAAAGAAATATACTTCCCTCCCTCCCTCCCTCCCTCTCTCCCTTCCTACCTTTCTTCTCTTCTCTTTTCCTTTTCCTTTCTTTCTTTTTATAAATATTTTTTTAATATTTTAATGTTTTTCATTTTCAAGCAGAGATACAGAGAGAGAGAGAGAGAGAGAGAGAGAGAGAGAGAGAGAGAGAGAGAGTGCACCAGGGCTGCCACCTTGTGGGTTTGGCTTATTTGGGTACTGGGGAATTGAACCCAGGGCCTTAGGCACTGGAGGCAAGCACCTTGGCCTTAACTGCTGAGCCATCTTTCCAGCTCTCTCTCTCTTTTTTTTAGGTAGGGTCTTGCTTTAGCCTAGGCTGACCTGGCATTCACTATGTATTCTCAGGATGGCCTGGAACTCATGGTGATTCACCTACCTCTGGCTTCCCAGTGCTGGGACTAAGGGCATGTGCCACCACACCCTTCCTTCCTTCCTTCCTTCCTTCCTTCCTTCCTTCCTTCCTTCCTTCCTTCCTTCCATCTTTCTTTTTTTTCCTCTTGAGGTAGGGTCTCACTCTAGCCCAGGCTGACCTGGACCTCACTCTATAGTCCGTGGATGGCCTTGAACTCACAGCAATTCTCCTACCTCTGCCTCAGGTATAGGAAACATGTTGGGATTAAAGGTGTGCACCACCATGCCCGCTTGTACTCCCCTTTCTATAGACATCACTAACAAGACCTTAAGTCCCTCTCCTTGGGACACATATACAAGCAAGTCTCCCTTTGATCAGTGTGTTCTCTCTATTTTCACTCCCTTCTTCAGCCGCAAGCGCCTGTGCAATGCGTCTTCTCTTCAAGGACAAAATTCTGTGGTTAAGAAAAAGGAACAGCCAGGCCCATGGTGGGTGGCACATGCCTAAATCCTAGCACTTGGGAAGGCAGAGGTAGAAGGATCAAGTTCAAGGCTACATAACAAGTTTGAGGCCAATCTGAGTTACATGAGGTCTGTCTCAGAAAAAAAAATACTGAACAGTATGTACTTTCATTAATATCTAAATTCAAGTTGCAGATTAAGTAGCATCAAAGTCCCAAAGTCACATATAGAGCTGCTGAGGTACCTGGTGCATTCCTCTCTCTCTCTCTCTCTCTCTCTCTCTCTCTCTCTCTCTCTCTCTCTCTCTCTCTTTTCTGTTTTTAGAAAGATGAGGTAGGGTCTCACTCTAGCCCAGGATGACCCGGAATTCACTATGTAGTCTCAGAGTGGCCTCGAATTCTCAGGGATCCTTCACCTCTGCCCCCGAGAGCTGGGATTAAAGGTACGTACCACCAAGCTGGGCTCCTCCTCCTCCTCCTCTTCTTTTTTTTTAAAAAGCCAAAACATAGACCCCCCGAGTCAGTTTTTTTTTTTCTGAGACAGATCTAATTATAGCTCATACCTATAATGCAAGCAGTCCAGAGGCTGAGGCACGAGGATGCCCATGACTTTGAGGCTGGCCTAGGCTATAGAGTGAAACCCTGTCTTAAAAAAACAAATGATGTAGCAGTTACCTTCTTGTTGTTTGGACAAAACACCTGACCAGAACCAATTTATGGGAAGAAAGGGTTTATTTTGGCTTACAGTCTTGAGAGGGAGTTTCATCATGGCAGTGCCCACAGCTGGGGCATCACATCTTGTCATAGCAGCAGGAAGGAAGTTGAAAGAGTGAGGCCAGCTCTTAACACCCAGTAGGGCTGGACTAACAAACCTCAAGGCCCACTCCCAGGGACACACCTTCTCCAGCAAGGCTCCACCTCCCAAAGTCTTCACCAACTGAGGACTAAGTAGGAAACTGAATCCCATACAGTTGAAGCCACAGATATTGAAACCACCACAGATGAATAAATAGATATGTAAATAAACAAAACAAAACAAACAAACAAACAAGAGCCTGGCATGGTGGTATACTCCTGCAGTCCCAGCAATGGCAAGAAGATCAGGAGTTCAAGGGCAGCCTTGGTTATATTACTAGATCTTGTTTCAAAAATGACACAAGACAAAACAAAAAAGACAGGCAGTCCAAAGGAGATGTGAACAGGTGAGATTTGAACAGGCATCCAACAGAGTGTTTATAAAGTACAGGTACATTTAACACGATGAATGAATGACGGAAACCAAGCATGAAAGGGAAAAAAAATCACCGTCCACTTGTAGTTAGATGAAAACCCTGTCCCGCAAACTGCAAGTTAAACCATGGACAAGGTAGAGGCAGTATCTGGTGTGGCATCCAAGGGTGCTGAGACCCTTCTGGTCAGAGTTCTCCTCTCCGTCCCCCAGGGGTGGGGGAGTCACGGAACATTTGCTTTGTAGTAATTTAATGAGCATGGTTTCTTGTGTGTGTGTGTTTACATGCATATATGCACTTTTCTGTATATAGACTATATTTCTTAATAAAAAGTTAAAAATAAGATGTTTAGCCTGGGAGTATTGCTCAGTGGTAGAGCATTTGCCCAGTATGTGAGAGGCCCTGGCTTCCATGCCCAGAACTGAAAAACAAAACAAATCAAAAGCCCTCTCCTTTCCTTCTTCTTCTCCCTCTCTGTTGTAGTCAGGTTTCTAGTTGCTGCGCAGAAAGAACCCAAACAAAAGCAGCTTGTGGAGGAATGGGTTTATTAGGCTTATGGACTCAAGGGGAGACTCCATCCTGGCAGGGAAAACAATGGCATAAGCAGAGGGGTGGACATCACCTATGCCACAGCACTGGAAATAGCAGCAGGAAGGTGTGCCAAATACTGGCAAGGGGGAGCTGGTTTATAACCCCCCATAAGCCCGCCCCTGACAACACAGCTCTAGCGAGGTTCTAATTCCCAAACTGCCATCAGCTGAGGATCGATCACTGAGAACACATTCATTTGTTTGTGGGGGACACCTGGATCAAACCACTACACTCTCCCTCCCCTCCTTCCCTCCCTCCACTCTCTCTATGCCTGAGAGGAGCTGCCCACCTTTTGTGGGGAGGGGTCTCAGCAGCCTGCATTGCCCTGGGACCTTAGGAACTGGCTGGGTTCAACATGGTTCTGACCCCCTGCCAGCCCCCCCGTTCCTGTGCTGAATTCAAAGTGCCTCTCCTCCCTGCCTTGCTCCAGGTGATCGAGTTCCCAGAAGGCCATTTCTAAGGTAACTTGGGACCTGGGCAGCTCAAGGCCTCTTGCCAGCTTCTGCTTAGCCTCATCTGTGGCCCCTGTGCTTATCCACCAGGGCACCTGTTCTATTACGGGTGTCTGCTTGGCTGACTCATTCATTTGCTCCTTTAAGCGCTGTGTTCTGAGCACATGTTATGGAGCAGATACTGTTAGGTCATGAGCTTGTGGCCTGGAGGGGACAAAAGACGTGGATTCCCCAATCCCTCAAACGATGAAAACTTCAGCCTAAAGGAGAAACATGGCGTTGGGGGGGGGGACTGGGACCAAGTCTGTGCAGAAATGACATGTGGCCTTAGGTGTGAGATGTGAAGAGCTGTCTGGGTGGAGGGAGCAGCATGAGCAGAGCCTTGAGGGACAGGGCAAGTGTGCTGAGCACCATGGAGAGGAGCTAACTTGCTGCTAGGAAAGATTCTGGAACCATTGGGGATTCTGAGTGACATGCTCACAATGTTGGAACAGGAAACCAGAGCTGGCTGGGACCCAGTGGGGGAAGGACCACAAGGCCCTTGGCATGGGGCATGCTGTGACGGGTGGACTGTGTCTTCTAGAAGGTCACCAGATAATGGCACATGTTCTTGGGAAGGATAGAGGACACATCACTTATAGACCCAGAGGGCAAAAGGAAGGGCTGGTGTGAGTGTCACAGACCCCTAAACATGCAGGGAAAGCTTTCTTCTGAAGGCCAGGAGGATGGCAGGGGACAGCTTTGGGGTTAGGGGACAACAGGACAGGACCATATTAGCAAAGGCCAGTGGTGCTGGTAGAGAAGCCAGGAGGATATGGGCACCATGCGCTCAGGGTTGCAGCCAAGGGACCAAACCTGGAGAGAGTGGGGCATGTCCACTAGGGAGAGGGGAGAGCAAGGGTGATGTCCAAAGGTGCAGGCAGTGTGTGTGTGGGTCCTTTGACAAGTTCTAGGTCAGGAATGGAGGAGAATAAAGGAAGAGGTTGGTTAGCCACAGACAGGGGAACCTGTGTCAGCAGCACTGCCAGTCATGACTCTTGAAGGGAACTTGCATATTTACACGGTTATCTGCAGCCTAGGGGAAGTCAAGTCCCCAACATTCCAACCTGTTGCTAATGGCACCTGAGGTGACACTGACACCCAGGGACCAAAGCACCATATGTCACCCATTCTGGTGTGTGGTGGTTCTCTGACACATCTCCTTTCAAGAAGGGAGAGCTTTACTATGCTGCATGCAGCCCTATGGGAGAGAGAAGTCATCAACAGTGGTGACCAGCAGTGGACCTTGCAAGCCTTAAGATTGGCCAGCCAGGCCAAATGTGCCAATGATGCAATAGTGGCACGTCTATTGTGGGGAAACCAACCGCTCTCTACTTGGACTGGAGGCCTGTTCCACAGGACAGAATATATGCCTTGTACTGAAGACCTAGTCAAAAGCCTATGGCAGATATGATTGAAATAAAAATGAGTTATATGCATAAAAAAGCCTATGGTGGGGGAGGTCATGAACCCCAGGGGACTAACGGTTGCTGTTGTCTGACTAAATGCATATATTATGCCCATCGAACTGCCTTGTAAACACTTTTTAAATGGGTATACCCATATAGTAATGCTACTCTCACTCTTGTCTAGAGAAGCTTCTCTTTCAGATGGAGGTGACCACTAAGATGACGCCAGTCACCTTAGTGCTGAGAAGTGACAGTGGAGTGTTCAGCACTGGGACATCTCTATCACACTTCCCGAGGCTCAGGGCCCATTGCAGAAGAGGTGGCAGAAAGATTGTGCAAGCCAAAGGAAGGGGAGGATTTACAATGCAATCTTCCAGACACAAAGTGGCCTTGATATTCATGACCTCACAGTGTCTGACACTTCCTACACAAGACCTTCATAATAGGAGGAAAAGATGATGACACTGAAATAGAAGAGAGACTAATTGAGAGGGGGAGGGGCTATGATGGGTGGATTTGAGAGGGGAAAAGTGGGAGTGGGAAGGGAATGATCATGGTTTATTGTCTATAATTATGGAAGCTGTCAATGAAAAGTTAAGAACAATGAAGGGAGAGCTTCCGGGCCTTCCCTCATGAGTGTTGGGTGGGCATACCTAGGGACTCACTTCTAACAAGTATATGTCCGCAAAAGAGAAGTCTGGATGCGGGGTTGGCAAGCTTTTTCTGGAGAGGACCTGGACTAAATGTTCTCGGTGTCACTAAATAGCTTGTGCTCCCTGGGAAGGACGCACAGATGCTACGCCAGGGGGCTGTGCCTCTAGCTTTAGACTGAGCTGAGCCTGGTTCGGCCAGCAGCCTGGAGTTTGTGGACTCCTGGAATGACAGTCACAGGGCTTGGACAGGGCATTGTGGTTCCTCTTGGCTCCCCTTTCACTCTCTGGGGCAAAAGTCAGATATCTCCTGCCACAGGCCACTAAAGGAGTCCTCTGTGCAATATGTCCTTTGTCCGACCTTCACACGACAGCTTGAGACCCAAGACGTTCTTGCCCCTCAAAGCTGAGGTAATCAACGCCCGTTGTGGTAGGTGGCTAAGCTGTGGGGTAATTGACAACACAGCAGAGGACAGCATTCAGGGGACAGAGTGTCAGGCAATCAGGTGTTCTAGTCAAGGTTGAGCTTAAAGTGGCTTATAATTCACTCTAGACACCTACTGGTCACTCCTTGATCTCCAAATGAGCAATTGGGCTTGACATACTTAAAGCGAGTGACATACTTAAACCCTCATTGAGTCCTGGGCCCAGCAGAGATGTCAGAATGGGAAAGGCTGGGTGGGAAGATCTCTGAAACTCCTCTTTCAACCCCTCCACCAGTGCCTATGCTCTCAGAATTCAGGGCGCATAGGCAGGGGGATTGCAAGTACAAAGCCAGCCTGTGCTACATATTGAGACATTGTGTCCAAAACCTGAAAAGACCATCCATCCAGCCATCCATCCATCCAGCCAGCCAGCCAACCACCAACCAATCAACTAAGCCAACTGTAAATCCAAACTAATATTTCATCCCGTGGGGATGGTCACCAGTGCCTTCCCTAACCATGGTCCTCATGACATCTCCATTGAATTCATCAGCCTGGTCTCAGCAAAGAGTAGGCAGAACTTGGTGGGTAAAGGCAGACCCACATAGGTGGCCAAGGAGGAGCTGGCCAGCCTCAGACATGCAGCACACATAGCGTACAAACACCAGTTGGCAGAGGAGTTCTTCTCTGATCCAGTTAGACGAGCATTAGGAGATATTCACAAGCGGTGGCTTGGGCAGGGACCTTATTTGCAGCCTAGGGTTTTGATAAATCTTTGTCATCTGTCCTATCACATTTTGAAGAGATGCCAACCCTCTGGCTCTCTGCAGAGTATCAGGGTAACCCATCACACGAAGATCGTGTGCTAATAGCTATCTCTTCAAGGTCCCAGGGAGGCCTCTGTTCTCCATGGGCTGCCTCAACCCATTCCTGGGCAAGTTCCCTGGCTTCTTCCTCACTGACGGAGTAGGCTGGAATGGCTGCCTCTCTCTGAGCTGTTCCTAGGGCTGCACGTGGTTCCAGAAGGTTGTCCCCAGAGGACCGAGCAATGGGCTTGCATTTTCTCTGGCTTGGGGGGGGGGTCTTCCAGGTGAGACCCTCACTCTGGACAGACCCATTGACATGGACAGATCCCTGGAACATTCCTCTTTGGCTCATGGCATGTTTCTCTTAGCTCAGGCTCACACTGCCAGCTGGTCAGCATTAGTGTCTCCCTCGACTCTGATTGGGGTACTCGGCTCAAGCACCTCCTGTGGTTCCCCACAGCTGCTGAGTCAAGGGTAAACTCCTTCAATGCCTGTCATCATAGGACACTCAGCTACCTTTAGCCTAGAGCCCAAGATTCCTTTCCTAAAATCTTTTCCCTTGGCTACTTCCCAAACCTACCTTTGGATCCTGTCCCTCGGGGCTTCTCCTAACATTGTCTTCCCATCCTGGAATGATTCCCTTCTAAGAAACGCAAACCCTCGCCATGTTTAGATGTCAAGCTCGGTTTCTTCCTGTAAGCAGGAATACTTCCCAGGGTGGATTTGATCATTTTGTTCCCGACGTCCCTCTTGAGGTTGACACTTCCTGCTATCCGCCCGTCCTGTTACTATTTGTGAACTGGACTCTTTTCTAATGTGGAGGTTGGCAGGACTCCTGGCCACTCTCGTGGGACTTAACACACGGTAAGTGTTAATGGAGTAGTTTTCAAATGAACAAAATAGTAACTATAGTTCTGCCCCCCCAAGCTGCATGCTGGGGATTGAACCCAGAACTTTGCACATTTAGGAAAGCACTGTGCCATTGAACTACAGCCCGAATCCTGTTCTTGTTCTTGTACATTGGTTTTCAACAGCTCCCAGAGCAGGGTACTGTGGGCAGAGCTGCCTGCAGCTTCCTGGCCTTGAGGCTGGGGGTCGGTGAGGGACAACAGATTGGGGTTTCCCTGTAGGCCCTCTCCTCCAGGGCTGGTGAAGTTCCATTGTGGGTGCTCTGCATATCTGTCTCCTATAGCACTGACTCAAAACATAGACATTTTGTCTTCATTAGTGCATTAATTAAATAAAATAAATTAGTCCATTAGTGAACTAATGAAATTGGGTGTGGGGTGTTATTTTCTGCGCTTGGGAGGTGGAGGTTGAGGCCAGCCTGGGCTACAAGCAACTATCTCAAAAACCCCTCAAACATCAGCTATCAGGGAACTGAGTGGAAAAGGGGGTGGAAAGAATGGCAGAGCCGTGGTGGGGGAGAATATCCAGAGACATGGCCCCCCTCAGCAACAACACACAAAGGGGAAAAATAACTGGCTACCTCTGGTACAGTTCATAATAACTCCTACCCTGTGGACAGATCAGTATGCGCAGCAAGGAGGGACCCCAGTGGGTAGGGAACAGAGAGCAGGGAAATGGGGACACCATCACAAGAATGCTCATACAATGTACATAATTATTCATAATAAAGATATTAAATTAAAAAAACAAAAAAACCCAGCCAGCCAACTAAACTAACCCAATCAAACCAAACCAACCACAAAAGAACTAATGTTGAGATTGGAGAGATGGCTTAGCGTTTAGGGGCTCTTGCTTGTCTGCTGGCTGGGGTACAGCCCAGAGTGGATTCCCCAGCACCCATGCAAAGTCACCCATGTAAACTCATTTGTAGTGGCAAGAGACTGTCTTTAAAGAAGGTTGCACACAGACAACTCCTTTGACCTCCACATGAGCAACACACATGTACACACACTCACACAGACACACATAAATAAAATAAATGAACCAATGATGATTGGTGTGGCGGTGCACACCTGTAATCTTAGCACTTGGACCTTGAGAGCTTGTTTGGAGGTTCTAACAGGGGAGCGCAGCTACTCATATACCCTTGACCGAAGACCGGTCCTCCTCTATCGGGGAAGGTCATCCTCTTCGACCGAGCGTGCAGCTTCGGGAGGGACACACGTGGAGCGGTGAGGGAGGAAGTGGACACCCGCCTAGCCAGCCAGATCAGCCGAATCAACCCTGGCGATCAATGGGGTGACAGATGTCGCAGCCAGATCGCCCTCACATCCAGCACTTGGGAAATTCAAAACCAGCTTAGGCTGTATGAGACCTGTGTCAAAAAATAAAAAATAAAAATATTTTAAAAACCTCTAGGGCTAGAGAGATTGCTCAGTGGTTCAAGGCACTTGCCTGCAAAGTCTAAGACCTCTGGTACCCAGTACCCACGTGAAGCCAGATGCACAAGGGGGCACATTTGTCTGGAGTGCATTTGCAGAGGCTACACACCCTGGAACGTCCATCTCTCATTCCTCTTTCTTTCTCTCTCCCCCTCTCTTTTTCTCTCTCTCATAAATAAATAAAATATTTAAAAAATTTTAAAACTTTTAAAAAAGAGGTAATGAAATTTTTACAATATTTTTATATGCATAACATGTCATATGCAAGCTTTAAGGAATAATAAAGTATCTATGTACTCATCCTCCAGCTTAAGGGGAAAATGTAGCTAACACTGTGAGGGGCGTTCCTTCATTTCCTTGTCCTTGTAAGGTCGCTGGTTCAGAGGAAGGCATGACCGGACAGTGCTCAGAGGCTGTGGAAAGCCTTCTACCACAATGCCAGCTTTCTGTCATGCCTCCTAACCATAGAGGAACCGAGACCTCAAGGTTTTAGCACACAGCTCTGCAGCAGGCTGCTTCTGATTTGTAACCATACGAGCAGATCGGGTGTGCAGGGCTTGCTGTGGTATCGACTGGCACCTGTGTGCTGAGAGGTGCTGGCATTTTTTCTTCTCCTGGGAGCTTTTCTTCGCCAAGGTCGCTGCTGGTGGCCCTCACCACCGCTGCCCCTAGATGGTGCTGCTGCACCGAGCCCATGGGAACTGTTTTGAGCAGAAGAGAGGTTTTTATTTTGGAGATGGTTTATTGAAAAGTGAAACTCTGGCCCAGGCGTAAAGCACCAAGAGTTAGTTAATTCGAATCCCGATCCATGGTGAACATCTCCATGTCTTTGGTAAGTTGCATGTGTGAGGTAGAGATCGACAGAGCTCAATTTCGAGGACTCGGGGTTTGATGGACTGGTCTAACTCATATCGAGTGCTTGGAACAGTGTCCACACAGAGAAAGTGCTCAGTGAAACCCAATACGCCTTTCCTTTCGGTTGGCATTGCAGTGCCCAGGACCATGGCTTGCAGCTGGGAGCAGGTACTGGGTAAGGTATTTCTCTCTCCACCCTTCCCCCATCACTTGGACAGGGAGCCACTGTGTTCCCCATGTGACTTCAGAGCAGAAGTCAAGTGGGACTTACAGGGAGGTGGACTTCAAGAATGGATAGGGCTTCCTGGGGGAGAGTGTGCCCTGGGAGTAAGGGTGTGCGAGCAGCGTGCATCTGCCCCACGGGATGGTGCAGAGGGGACGTTTGCTCAAGTTTGGTGACCCCGTTTCTTTCTCTTCCCTTTATGAAGCCCAGATGAGTCTGAACTGTCTCAGATTCCTGAGTGCTAGGATTAAGACTGTGCGCTATTATGCCTAGTTTGGGGTCCCGTTTCTCTGTGAGATACTGATTCCTGCCTGGTGAGAGAGTTGGGAATGTCTGAGCAGGGTCAGGAAGCTCCAAAGATTGGAGAGATTTCCCAAAGAGATGGCTGAGGAGGTGATGTAGCTCTGGGCCTGAGTCCGGAAGGGTCACAGAGTCTGGAGGGTGGCCCCATCGCCTAATGGGCCTGCAGCCCTCTTGTGGGACCTGTCATCATCCCCTGTCCCTGTCAGTCTGATGAGAGGCTCCTCCCCGACCTGGTTGCCCAAGCCATACACATGGAGTCACTCAAGCCTCCATTCCTAGCATCCCAGACTTTCTGGGAGACAAGACACCAATGAAAAAACTTTAAAGAAGCTGAGTGTGCTTTAGTCCCAGCACTCGGGAGGCTGAGGTAGGAGGATCTCTGTGAGTTCAAAGACAATCAGGGTTACAGAATAAGTTCCAAGTCAGCCTGGGCTAGAGTGAGAACCCGTCTTAAAATAAAGAGCTTTCTGGAGGCTGAGGAGATGGCTTAGGGGATAAAGGCACTTGCTTGCAAAGCCTGATGGACTGTGTTTGATTCCCCAGTATCCATGTAAAGCCAGACACACAAAGTGGCCCATGTGTCTGGATTATGTATGCAAGAGGCCCTGACATGCCCATTCTCTCTCTCTCTCTCTCTCTCTCTCTCTCTCTCTTGGTTTTTCGAGGTAGGGTCTCATTCTAGCCCAGGCTGACCTGGAATTCACTATGTAGTCTCAGGGTGGCCTTGAACTCACGGCGATCCTCCTACCTCTGCCTCCTGAGTGCTGGGATTAAAGGCGTGCGCCACCACGCCCGACTTCATTCTCTCTTAATAAATTATTTAAAAAATGGTTTCCAGATGGCTTAGCACTGCCCTTTCTGCTCCTGCCTTCTCTGGCAGCTTTTCCCACCAGGAGGGAGGAGCACCCTGAGAAACCCTTCATTCTGTCACTGTGCTACACTTGGGGCTGTATTTCTAGCATCTCTGAGCTCCTGATGTGTCCTGGAGACCTGGAACCAGCTGGCCCACTCCAGCCCACTTTCCCAGGCAGGCTCCCACTCAGGGCATCTCCCTTAAACACACCTTCCTAACGGGACCTTCCTCCCTGACCATATGTTTACAACACTCTATCCTCTTCCAGTTTTGTTTTTTTCCCATAGGAATTGTCCCACAAGTGTGGTTAAGGCTGGTTGTATAATCTATGCAGGCTCAATGCAAAATGAAAATGGGGCTGGCGTTGTGGCGCACGCCTTTAGTTTCAGCACTCGGGAGGCAGAGGTAGGAGGACTGCAGTGAGTTCAAGGCCAGCCTGAGACTACATAGTGAATTCCAGGTCAGCCTGGGCTAGAGCCAGATCCTACTTTGAAAACAAAAAAACAAACAAACAAGCAAACAAAAAGCAAGGAAAATGGGTCCTTTTCTTTTCTTTTTTTAAAAAAAAATTTTAAAAAATATTTTATTTATTCATTTTCAAGCAGAGAGAGACAGAGAGAGAGAGAGAAAAGAGAGATAGAGAGAGTGCACCAGGGCCACCTCCTTGTGGGTATGGCTTATGTGGGTACTGGGGAATTGAACTGGGGTCCTTAGGCACTGGAGGCAAGTGCCTTCACTGCTGAGCCATCTCTCCAGCCCATGGGTCCTTTTCTTGTTCAAAAATTTTTAAGGACTCACAGATGGTGATAAGGTTTGCCCAAGGACGGAGTGCGGCCAGAAGTCACGTGGAGGAGCAGTGGGCTATGAGGCTCCTCCTGCTTCCCCCTCGCTCTTGACTCTGAATGCTCACTTCATGGACTGATCCCCTGGAAGGTTGCACAGGCCCCTTAAGCTCAGCGTGTCCCTGATGAACTCCAGCTATCTTCCTGGTCCTCGGCCTCCCACCCACCACTGGGCCAGAACCTGGGAATTGCACTATTCTTCCTCCTTCCAGCCCGACCATCACCCAGGCTGAGGCAGACTCCATGGGTCACCTGCCCTTCCCTTCCTCTGGGCTCCTGGCCCCAGGAATTCCAGGAGGTCAAGTCCCACACTGATCAGCTGGGGGCGCTCCTGTCCCACAGAACTTGCCGGTTCTTAGTGGGGGCAGGGCTGCTGGAATGTTCCTGGGCAACCTGTTGGGCCAGTCTGGCAGGTCTGGGTGTGGTGTGGCTGTATAGAGGTTGGCTTTGGAGGAATAAGTCTGTGGGGTGCAGGGATAGGGGAGCTGGGTGTGTGCATGAGGAAACACCAGCAGTATTGCAGGTTGTACAGAGGTGTCCTAGAATCTGTCTCTTCCCAGGCCTGGGGACCCCTCAGTGATGTTTATAAGGACTGGGATGAAAGGTTAGGCTTGATCCTGCCCAATCTCCAGATCCTTCTCTTGGACCCCACCTCTTCACCCACTCTCCTTGGGGTCATTGACACTCTGCCACTTGGACCATCCTGTAAATCTGCAGCCCCAGCTTCATGTCAGATGGGAACAGTGACATGGGGACTGGAACAGGGCGTGGGAAGCATCACCCCCACAGCGGCAGGGCTGGAAGTGTTGGATGGGAACTGGTGGAGTCACAGCCCCCTAAGTACCAGCCAGGGGCCAAGGAGTGACAGCTGTCTCCCCTCCCCCCTTTGGCTGAGGAGGCTGCAGGTGGGGAGGGGTACAGAGCACCATAATGTAGGACAGGGGACAGAGGGCCAGTGAGGCAGGGAGCCTGCTTCAGGTCTGCACAGGAGGCTGTAGCTGCTGATGACTGTGGCAGCTGGAGGAATAGGCTTCATGGGGAGAAGGGCCCGTAGGCCTGGAGCTCCAGCCGGGTGCCTGTTTGGCTAGAAGACTAGGCCAGGGTGTGGGTAGTGGGCAGTGGTAGGCCCTGACTGCTAGTGACTAAAGTGGGGTTGGGGCTGTCACAATCAACTTGGGCTTGTGGAAGACCCTGGGCAGCCCTGGGCTATGGTGACAGGGAGAACTGATCCCAGCCCCTCTTTCAGCATGGGACAGGGCCTAGCCAGGGAGTCCAGACTGGAGACACTGGAGGCCAAGAGGTGCAGGGGCCTGGTCCCTGATGGCAGACAAAGGTAGGGGTGGGTTTCCTAGCAGGAAAACCTTCTTCTCTTGGATTGTGCTATGAAGAATCCAGGCGCTTCCTGTGCCTCAGTCTGGGGATGTCCTGGCCTAGGACTTGGTCTTGCCTGTTTCTGAGTGTCCTTCCTACCTTTCTTATCTTCCACTGCTTCCAGATGCCTAGAACCCTGGCCAGACTTCTGGGGTAAGCCCTGATTTGGCTAAGGCCTGAGGGAAGAGTTGTGTGTGTGTGTGTGTGTGTGTGTGTGTGTGTGTGTGTGTGTGTCCCTAGCTCTCCCACTTCAAGGGCTGGGGCACCTGCAAGCCAAGGAAGACCACTCAGGATGGCCCGCCTCCCAAAGGCTAAGGGTGAGGGGAGGTGTGCTGGCCTCATGAGCACCTGCCTGAGGGGGTCCTGCGGATGGAATGATGCAAGGAACTGTCTCATACAGCTTCAGGCTTGAACTCGGTTATGGCAGTTGTCTTGGATGTGGCAGAGGGTACAGAGGCTAAGAGCAGCCAGCCCTGCCCTGCACCTCTCCTCAGATGGCAGCTGGCGGCAGCGGTGGTGGGGGCTCCAGCCTAGATCTCGGGGCCATTAGGACAGGGCTGGGTACTCTGTAGCAGGGCAGAGCTGGGGCACTGGAGGTGGGGCATATTAGCCCTGGTTGTGGCATCCTGATGGGGTATGGGCTGGCTCTGCTATAGAGAGAGGGCTCCTAGCTGGGTAGGCATGAACTGCTCCGAGCTGCCTCCCTACTTCTGCTGGGAATGTGGCAGGCCAGTGAGTTGGGGGTCTGAAGGACCCTTTAGAGTCCTGGCAGCCCTGTGGACAGGATGTCTTGTGTCTAGCTTCTGTCTTTCTTTGGTGATTCAGCCTGGGCATGTGGGCATCTGAACCACTACTCTGGGTCTATGGCTGGCCCAAGCTCCCAGGCACAGCCCTTTCCTGTGGGTTCTTGATTACGGGACAGTGGATGTGGGATGGGCACCGGTGGGCAGTTGGGGTAGAAGTAGGGTTTGAGGAGGGCCCTCAGGACTGGCAGTGAGGGTGGGTGCAGGGTATGATATGCTGAATAGGGAGTAGAATGAGGGGCTCCTGCTTAGAAAGGAAAGCCTTGGAGGAATACCGTGAGGCTGACATTGGAATCTGAGGTGCAAGTGTCGAAGTCTAAGGGTTGGAGTTTGGGGTGGGGCTAGTTTAGAGCTGGTTTTGAGGACGGAGGAAGTCCCTAGGTTTGGAGAGAAGGTGGTTTGAGGTAGAGTTGGGGGTATAGTTCAGACTTGGCATTGGTGCTGACACAATACCAGGTAGGGTGGGCTCTGAGTGAGGGTGAGAGGCAGGCATAGGCTGGCCTAGGCAGAGTAGGCCAGGCTGGGTTAGGTTGCGGTTAGCTGAGTCTCCATGCTGGGCTAGGCAACTGAGTCTTGAAGAGTTTGGTTGGACCTCTCAAGCTGCCCTGTGGAGTAGCCGCTGGGGTTTTCTTCTCCTCTTTGGCTGGGGACCCTGGTGGTGGCAGAGTTCCTCTACTCTGGAGTTCAGGCTGGGCTGCAGAAGGAGATGTCCTGCAATGGATCCCAGACTCTCGGGCCTTGTATAAGCTGGAGCAGGGCCTGTGATGGACCTGGAGCCTGGGCTCCTTCCTGTGTTCCTGTACCTCATCCCCACACCTTGCCACCTCCCTCTGCTTTGGACTCTGTCTGGGGACCTGAGCCCAGCTACTTTGAGCTGGAGCTGATGGTGGGTTCAGGGTGGTGAGACCTACTCCTCCCGACAGCCCTCATTCCCAGGTGAGGAAGCTGTACCTGTACTTCACCTGGTCAGGAGGTCTCACCTTCTCTTGGCTTCCATACATTTAAGGGCCATATTTAGGGACCAGGGTCTGGGCTGTTTCTGCAGTCTGGCCCAGGGCCTGGAGCCTTCATGGGAGAAGGGCTCTCCCCTGCTTCCATTACCCTTCCAGCTTTAGCCCCTGAGGAAGCTAGGCTTTAGTTGAGTGTCCTGGTGGGCTGGGGTCTGGCCAGCAACTGGTACCCCAGTCAGCTGTCCTAGGCACACCTGATCCAGAGGGGCTATCTCCTTTGAGGGTACCTGGAGGGGTTAGGGAGCTTGTGATCCTTAGGGTGGGACCATCAAAAAAGGCTGGGGGCCCCTGACTGGGTGTGTCTCGTGTGACTCAGGCTGGATGCCCAGGCCCTGAGCTGGTGGCTTTCTTCTCCCACGGCCTGGAAGGTGCATGCCACAGTCCTGAGTCACAGGGTGTGGCTCAACTGCAAAGCAGAAACACTGCCATGAACTGGGTCCAGGGCACTGTTGCCTGGGTGCATGGGGGCCTTCATGGCATGATACTGTTGTTGGTACAGTTGTGTTTCTAAATATGCCTTGGTGATGAAAGGCACCTGCTCCTGGAGCAGTGTTAACTATAGCCAGCTCTCTCCTTCCTGCCTTCTCCCAGGGAAGCAGGCTGGCCTCCTGGAAGGCCTAGAGGAGCTGGAATGGGTTTGCCACCTACAGGCTCCCGAGGGGCACACAGACCTCCCTAGTTTCCCTATAGAGGACACCTGTCAACCAGGGTGCTGACAACCTCAATGTCAACCCCTGGGTGCTTAGCCACTCTGAGAGGAGGATCCCTCAGCCCCTACTTCACAAGGAGGGGTCTGGGCTTGAGGAGGCTCTCACTGGGCAAAGTCACCTGGCTAGTAAAGGTTCAGCCAATTTGAAGCCTCTTGTCAGGCTCATTGTCACCATGTGTGGGGACAGTGATTCTAGCTTATCCTTGGGCCTACATCAGTCCTTCTCACTGCGAGGACTTCCTGACACCCTCACTTAGAGTCAGGCCAGGATCCAGGGCCAGCTTTCCCTGAATAATGGTGGGGTAGCTGAACCACCCTGCTGTCCCCACCACATCCTGGGCGAGGTCCTTCCTCTGCCTCTGAGGAGGGACAGGAATGGCCTCTACTGCCTTCCTAGAGGCGCCCTAGTAGGCCTCCGAGTCCTTAGGGGGAAGCCTGGCCTCCTGCTTCAGGGAAAGGACACAAAATGGGTTCCCAGGGGATCACCCCCTTCTGCACAGTGGGGTCAGAAGAGCCAGCAAGGCTGCAAATGGGATTTGAGGGGGAGCAGTGCAGGTTAAGGGACTTCTGGGGACAGTCCCATCCTGCGGGGTCTAGGGTGGCACTCAGGGGCCTGAGAGGCTGACAAGGGGAGCTGGGAGCTGTTTTTTTTTTTTTTTTTTTTTCTGACAGGCGTCTCCATGGGTGTGTCTGCTGTTTCAGCACCAGCTGAAGCAGAGTCTGAGAGAGGCTGTTCCAAGGAAAGCAGAAAGCACCTTATTAGGTAACAAATCCCTTGTGCCAGGTAGGAAGAGGGTAGGCCCGCCTCCCTGCCTCCAGGCCACTCGCCAGGCCCAGGCAGAGCCCAGCTTCTGTGGCATCCCAGAGCTGGCTGGCGCTGGCCCAGCCACGCCACACCCCTCGCCTGCCTCTGGAGCCCCTGTTGCCTTGCCCCAGACCCCAGGGGACACCTGGAAGGTAGAGTCAGCTCAGTGGCTGTGTCACTCTGGCCATGATTTTTTTCTTTTCCATGACTCACCGTGATGATGCTAGGTGGGCCACGGTCCCTTCACTTCCAACACAGACCCTGGGCCACACCAGCCATGCCTGAGACAACACAGCAGGGGCCTCAGCAGGGCCAGGGCCACCTGCAGCCATTGCTGCCTGTTTTCCCAACTCTCCCCATGGGTCTCTCTGGCCTCTTCTTCCGAGGCTGTCTCCTCCAGTCCTAGGTGCAGCTGCCTGCAGATCCTCGCGACTAATCCTGCCAGCCTTTCAGTTCTAACACACGGGCATAACCTTTCTTTTCCTCTTCTCCCTCTTCTTTGGATACTGAAACCCTAAGCACTCTTGCCCTGACACTTTGAGGCCTTTTCACCTTTTTCTAGAAAATTCTCCGTTGCCTTGCTTACTCCTTGTCATCCGTGTTTCTAGTTTTTTTGTGATTGAGAGACAAAGGACTTGATGGTATGGAAATGGGCAACCTGTGTGTGTGGCTTGGGGAACCCTGAGGCCCCATTCTGAACTCACTTGGAGTGTCTCCCTTTTCCTTCCCAGCCTCTGGTCTGAGGGTTTCCCACCCACCCCTCATGGTCTGCTCTTCAGGACTGCTGCCTGCTGCCCACACTTCAACTTTCACTGCATCTTGGTTGGCACTTTGGCTTCTGTGCATCTCTTGCCAGCCTGGTCCCAGCACCTTGGGTAGCGCCTGACTCTAGCTGGTGCTCAGTGTTTGCTAAGGGCTTTGAGTCTCCACGGTGGAGACCTCTTTCATCACATGGCCACTTTGAGGGAGGCTTGAAGTGAGCAAGGCCTTGCTGCATGGGACTGGCTCCCCTCCCCCTCCATCCAGGGAGGACAGAGGAGTGCCCACTCTCCTGACCCATGGCCCTTCATGGACATGCTGAGAATAATGACCAGCTGGCTTTCTGACCTTTCCAAATGGGACGCTCCAGAAAGAATGCCCCCTCAGGTGTGGCACACTGGACTTATGGGTTATGGGGATTCTGGCTGCATATGAGCTCAGCCCATTTTCCCTCCTGGTCCACAGGTTAGGCCCCAGAGCACTAGAAGGAAGAGGAGACCACAGGATCCGTTCACAGGTCACTGATGACGCCTCTTTGAGCTTGGACCAGGAGCATTAGCAGTTTCCAGAAGCCAAGAGGGTGAGGGCATAGCAGGCAGGTGGTGTGGCTTTTCTTTTTTTTTCAGGCCCTGGGCTCAGAAGGGGACTGAGAGCAGATGACAGTCTATGAACAATTGTCAGCTACTGAGCACTTACTTTATACAAAAGAGTGGGAGGGGAGAGCAAAAGGAAAGTGAAGAAGCCCAGGCTCGCCCCAAATCCTAGGCAAGCGCATCTGCTAGGAATCTTAAAATGACCTCTTCCAACCACCCTGGGAACTTAGGGAGTCACATGACAGTATGTGATGGCTGACATTCCCTAGCATCTGCTGTCCAAGGAACCCTGGCACAGTGTTGGGGAGGGGAGACGCGGCCAGGAAACAGCACACTGCCCAGTAGCTGGCACCTATTAGGGGCCCAGAAAGGAAACCCACAGGAACCCAGGCCATTGGTACTGGCAGCACCAGGAGAGGGAGAGAGAGGGGAGAGAGAGAGAGAGAGAGAGAGAGAGAGAGAGAGAGAGCGCTCACACATGCATGGGAACATCAAGGCTTGTGAATGGGAGGCAGGCATTGTGCAGAGCTGGTGGGCAGGGGGTACACATGTGAACGTTCATTAAGCAGGAACCCCACTGCAAGAGTTTGGTCCTTGTTATTTGAGGGGCACTGGAGGGTCTGTGGGAGGAGAAGCCTGTCTGGGTTTTGGGAAACGGGGAACAGCACCCAGAGAGGCCTCACTGGTGGGCTTGGAAGCAGGGACAGGAGCCAGCTCTGTCTGTCTGCAGTGCAAATGGCTTCCTGGTGTCAATTTGGCAGGTGTGAAGGCAGAGGCCCAGGTCTCTGCAAGCTTCTGGCTTTGCCCTCCTCCAGAACTCTTCCTGGCCCCAGGCCTCTCTGGCAGAAAGTTCTTGATTGGTGGGACCCTGGGAGGCTCCCCGGGGACTCAGGGCTGTCTGCTGCCGGGTTGGGGGTCTTCTCCTTGGCAGCAACCAGCCCAGGGGGCGGTGCCCTCCTGGCTTTGTTAGGCTTGCCCTGGGCGGGGCGCCCTGGAATGCGGCGGGGCTCAGATGTGGCGGCCCGCCCGCGTCCCAGCCCGTCCCGTCCGATCAGCCCGTCCAGGGGCCCGGCGGCTCCGTGCCTGGGCACGCCGGGCTGCGGGCGGGCGGACCCCAGGTGCCAGCGCTGCTTCCCGCTCCCCACCCGCCTCGCTCCGGCTAGTGGGGATGCAGGCGCTCCTGGACTGCCTGAGGGAGGGTGGGGGGTTCTTCCAGGGGAAAGAATCGGAGGGGAGTGCAAACGCATGTCCAATGGACAGATGTGTAAACTGAGGCTGGAGTTCCTCCAGTGAGCTAGTGGCAGAAGTAGAGTTAGCATTCGGCTTCTGGCTGTTGTCTCCGATTGGGACCAGGGTCTCCCTTCCCAGATCCAAGCCTGGCTGAACAATGTGATCCTATCAGCTCCGAGGCTGGCCCTGGGGAAAGGCCCCCTGCAGCCACTCTTCCCAGCTGAGGGAATCCCACTGGTTTGGGGGGTACCTAGCCTAGTCAGCTGGGCAAAGCACAGGGAGAGATTTGCCCTGCCAATAGGGGTGGTCAGGAGGTCCCTTCTGCTGACAGTGAGCTGGCTGTGTGGCTTTAGAGCAAGGCTCTTCCTCTGCCAGGCCCTCACAGTTCTGGGATATCACCCACTGGAAGAGGTCTGTCCTCCAAAGTTGAAGTGGGGTGCCCTGATCAGTTTGGGAAGGAGGCGAAAGGGGATAGGTGCAAGTGGGTGACACTGGCTATTTTTCCGCCAGTTTAGATTTCAGAGGACAAAGACAAGGTGCCCACTGTCTGCTGAGCACGTATCAGTCCTTGACAGGAGCCCCCTGCCTATTGGGGGACAGCGAGGAGAGGCAGAGCAAAGGATCCCAGATCAGTCTTTTGGGGCCTTTTATGTAGGGAGCATGTGACAGAAAGGTATACTTCAAGAGGTGACCTTCAAACTCTATAGGCCTGGCTGGCTGACACTCTAGGGACCTGAGTCAGCACATTGGCCCATGTGTTCTCCCCCCTGGACAGAGGACAGAGAACCCTTCTTCCTCTAGGCCCAGGCCCTGGGGTGGTCATGGGGGTGGTCTTGTGGGGGGGCACTTAGGGTCCTAGGGAGAGGACATGGGGAGAGCATGGGTGTAATGGTACCCACGGGCCTGCTGTCTTGTCAGAGGCAGTCTTAGTAGAAGGTGACCTGTGAATACATGGAGTTAAGTCAGAGAGCCCCCAGGGGAAGCACAGGCTCCCCCGGTTTCAGGGACAGCCTCCATAAGTACCCAGCATAGCCTCTGGCAGCCGGCAAGGGGGGGGGGAAGTGGGTCTCTAAGGTGTCCACTGCATCTGAGTGTCTGTGGCTGAGAGGAATCAGGAAGGTAACAGGAATGTAGCAACCCTGCCAGGCTCTGTCCCAACAGGCCAAGAGGGCTGGGCTCCATGTGAGCCCATGGGCTTTGAGCTCACGCCTGTGTGCATATGTGCTCATGTTCATGTATATGTCAGGTGTATGTCTGGCTCAGGGGCCTCAGTGCCTCAAACTATGTGTGGGGAGTCACTTTCCAGTCATGTCTGCCATAGGCCTGGGCCCATGTTCAGCCAGCTGACATTGCTTAGCGCCTACTCTGTACAAGGCCTCCTGCACACATTAGCTCCTGCAGACCTCACAGTCCTGTGGGTAGGCACCCTTAGCACCCACTTTGGTAGGAGGGGAAGCTGAGGCTCTGGAAGCCGCACTTGCAAGGAAGCGGTCAGGCCAGGCTACACACTCTGTTGTTTCATCCTGGCAGTGTGTGCACACGTGTGGAGAAGGGAGTTTCCATGGTGGGTCTGTCTGCAGGACACGTTTGTGAGATGAGCACCCATGCATACATGTGTGTGTGTACATGTGTGACTATACCTACAGGGACACATCACTCGCCCAGGTGCATCCACGTCTATGTGCCGGTGCTGTGGTCCTCTTCAAAGGTTGACCTCCTTATCAGCACACCCTCCCTCCTCTTCTTCGTTCAGGAAACACACAGAATCTGTGAGTCAGGGCCGCCAGGTCAGTGTCACGTGGGATGGCTTTGTGGATGGCACAGGGGCTTCTGAGTGGGTGGGCCAGCTTGGCAGGAATGAAGTTGGGCTGGAAAGGGCAGGTGGGAAGAGAGAGGTTAAAACAGTCAAGGAGTGGAATTTTCTCAGCCTCCAGTCAGGCAGAGGACCACTGTGGACTGGATCAAGGGCCTGTGATCCTCACCCCACTACCTGTCTCTTTCAGGGCTCAGCCTCCAGAACCCGGCTTCAAGGAACTTGTGAGGGGTTTCCGGGTCTGGGGATGCCTCTAGACCCTACCAGAATATCTGCACCAAGCAATCCTCTCCTGCTCTGGATGGGATGGAGGGTGAGGGGGTCCCGCTGCCTCCAGGGCTCACAGGAGTCAATGAAAAGGGCTGAGATCAAAGTCCAGCTTTAGGAAACTTCCTGACTGGGCTGTCCGCCCAGTGTGCGGGTGCAGATGGAACAGTGGGCAGCAGGGGGCGCTCGGAGCCTGCAGATGTGAGCACAGCGGTGAAGGCTTGGGAAGGGAGGTAGATTGCGGGGCTGAGATATGGTTCACACTCACCTGCGCCTGGAGGGCTGCAGTGCGTGCGTGCGTGCGTGCGTGCGTGTGTGTGTGTGTGTGTGTGTGCGCGCACACACATATGCACGCCTTCAGGTCTCAAGAGGGGCAGCTCCTTCTCCTCTAAGAGGGCCCTGGGTTGGTGGTTTGTGTCCCTGGTGGTGGCAGTGACTGGATTGCTGTCCCTCTGGTGTGGCAGTGAACTGGCAATGAGAGGGGTGCAGTGGAAAGGCAAGGACTCTAGACTCGGGAAGGCTCCACTTTTGCCTCTGGGTGGCCCTAAGCAAATCTTTCTGGAAAAGGTGGAGTCTGCCAGGTGCCCAGCTCAGGCTCTGACACACCCACCCCGGGGCCCAGAGCCTCCATCACAGTCAAGTTTGCATGGTTTCCAGGAGACATTTAGTGAACATCTACTCGAAGCCAGGCCTTTGGAAGGCCCGGTGGAGGAGCAGGTACGTACAGCTGCAGGTCACATGTGATACTTGCTTAAGGGGCTGTGACATCCTGTGGCAATCTTCCTCTTACCACAGAGGCTGACCCTGCCTCCCGTCTGCCCTAAGCCCTGAGCCCTCATCCCATGAGGTCGGAGATGAAGCCCCACCATGGCCACGATGCTGGCATAGCCTAGCCCCCTGTCCTGACTGGTCTCACCCCCTCTCCCCTGCCTCAGGGGCTTTGCTGCTCTCCTTGCCTGGCTTGCTCTTCCCAGGTTTCCTTGTGGCTGCTTCTTCACTGGCAGGCCTCCTTCTTGGGGAGGCTTTCTCTGGCCTCCCTACAAGCTTGACTCCACTCCCAGCATCCTCTCCCCTTTCCTGCACATGCCAGGCAAACCTCTACCACTGAGCTACTCCCTCCCCTCACCATCCTGCTCTACTTCCTTCCTTATCCCACTTGTCACGTGGTAAGCTGCATCTCTGATACAAGTTCTTTTCTTTCTTGTCCCTTGTCCCCATGTGGGCAGGACTTGAGGAGATCTGTCCACTGCTACATCCTCAGGATCCAGAACACTCCTGGCATTTGGCAGGTATCAGTAAACACTTGTGGTCCTGAGGTGGCACCCCTCCCCTCACAATGAGGCTCTGGGTGGGGGCTGGGAATGAGGCGACAGTTGTATTCTGGTTATTTTGCTTTCCTGTGTACAGAAGTGGCTATTGTGACCTCCGACAAACACTTCAGAGGGCACATTGAAAGAGCCAAACCTAAAAGAAAGCCAGGAGGGGAGGGAAGGCAGCTGTAGCTTCTCAACAGGTGATGTTAGGGGTCTGCAGGCCTCATGCACTCCACTCAGGCACCTGCACAGCCCACCAGCCCACCTCTGCAGGCTCATATAGATTAGGCTCCTGCTCTTTGAGATCCAGCTGGTCCCAATGGAAGGTAAGTGTTCCCTCCTCAGTCTCTCTGCCCCCATCCAAGAACCAGTGTCCTGGGCTCTGCCTGCTCCCGGGTTTGGATAAGGCCCCAGGCAGGGCTGGTATGCAAGGTGTTGCAGTCACCTTTCTAGTTGCTGCACAGAAAGAACCCAAGCAAAAGCGGCTATGGAGGAATGGGTTTATTAGGCTTACGGACTTGAGGGGAGACTCCATCCTGGCAGGGAAAGTGATGGCATGAGCAGATGGGTGGACATCACCTCTGCCACAGCACTGCAAACAGCGGCAGGAAGGTGTGCCAAACTCTGGCAAGGGGAAGCTGGCTTATAACCCATAAGCCCGCCCCTGACAACACAGCTTCATAGAGGTTGTAAAACCCAAACTGCCATCAGCTGAGGATTGATCTATCAGAACACATTCAATTGTTTGTGGGGGACACCTGTATCAAACCATGACAGTCCGCCCCTGGCCCCCACAAACTAATAATCATACATGATGTAAATACAATGCGTTCAGCTCAACTCTTAAGTCCCCACAGCTTTCAATTGAGCCATCATACCAAAAATAAACCTGTAATGGCACAGAACATTCACAATGCAAAACATGAGGCACAGCAAAAACAGATTGACCAATACAAGATTCAAAACAAATAGGGCACCATCAATCTCTAACTCCAAGTTCAATGATTCTAACCAATAACACAAGTCTCTTGGAGATTCAATTCCGCCCCTCCAGCTCAGCTACTCACAGTCCGGGAAAACGTCACCCGGTGCTGGCAGCTCGCCTTGGCAGCTCATCCATAGTCCTGGAATTCTTTGGGTCTCCATTGCAACCCACAGTTCATTCTCATGGCCCCATCGGGCTCCATGCAGGCAACCTTGCACACCTGCTTCACACACCGATGGCCATTTTTCAAAAACAAAACTGTGTTGCAAATCCAATGACCCTCTCTTTCTAGCCAATCTCCATTCCACAGAACCAGGTGGGCTACCAATTTGTTAATCCAGGGGGGATCAAAGCATTCAGGCCCCTTACTTCAAAAGTCCGCATTTTTCCTGTTGTTCCAATGCAGACCAACTGGCCCAATCTCAATGGCTTTGATCTCTCAAACAATTGCAGGTGAACGGGCAGCAGTTTCGACCCAAAGATCTTCTTTCTGTGCCATCTCCATCTGCTCACACCAGTCCATCTTTACGAAAAACAACCCTGCACAGATTTCCAGGACACAGGCAGGCAGAACGCAGCAAGCCTCTCACGCAAACTGCTTCTGGCACAGACCTGACCAAGTTCTTTCTCCCCCTCTTAAGCCAAACCTCACAGTCCATAGTTCTCAATACATTCAGGTCTTGTAACTCTGACCAGAATGATCCATGAAGCTGTACTCACAACACTGCAAGGCATCTCTTAGGCTGAGATTTCAAGTCCTTCCACATCCTTCCTGATCACTTCCAGAAGACCAAAGCCACAAGATCAGGGTTCTAGCAGCAACAGATGACCCCACGTCCTGGTACCAAAACTGTTGCAGTCAACTTTCTAGTTGCTGCGCAGGAAGAACCCAAGCAAAAGTGGCTTGTGGAGGAATGGGTTTATTAGGCTTACGGTCTCGAGGGGAGACTCCATCAAGGCAGGGAAAATGATGGCATGAGCAGAGGGCTGGACATCACCTCTGTCACAGCACTGGAAATAGCAGCAGGAAGGTGTGCCAAACTCTGGCAAGGGGAAACTGGCTTATAACCCCATAAGTCAGCCCCTGACAACACAGCTTCATTGAGGTTGTAAAACCCAAACTGCCATCAGCTGAGGATAGATCTATCAGAACACATTCATTTGTTTGTGGGGGACACCTGATCAAACCATGACACAAGGGGACACTCCAGCCACTCCCCCTGCCTTTCTAGCTCCGTCAGTCCCTGTGAACTTCCGGTTGGAAGTCTCTAGTGTGCTCTCTAAGCCTGGCTGGATGCCTGTTGATGCACCAGGAAGGACCATGAAGGGCCATGCAGACCGTGCCCTGTGCAGGGAGCACAAACCTGGGGAATGGAAAAGCAGAAAGCGAGAGCGGGGTTGTGGGGAGGTGACATTGACCTGGACCTGACTCTGAGAAGGAGGCAGATGTGGTGGTGGGGGTGCTCCATGTGGGATGTCACCACAGCTGCTCTGAGGCCTGTGGGCTGTGATGGCCCCTTGGTGGAAGGTGCCAAGCCTTGGGCAGCTCAGTCGTGGGGGTCTCTGAGAGCTGAGGTCTGGAATTTGAGTCAAGTGCACAGAGATGTGAGTCCTGCTCTCTCTCTCCCACTCTTCTCACCACGGCCAGCAGAGGGCAGTGGCTGCTTGGCTGGCCAGTCCTTGCCCTGTGGAAGGCAGCCTGGGTGGCCATCTCCAGGGTACCTGAAGGGCCTGTGGCTTCCCAGACCACTGTGAGAAGAGAGTAACCCACATCACCAGCAACCAGGAATTGACCCATCACCCTCATTGTTACCTCAGGTCACACCTCTCCATGGGTCTCTTGGGGACTCCCCCCCCCCCCCCCCCGGAACTTACTGGCCCTGCTCCAGACCCCTCTCTTTCATCATGCCTTCCAAAAATGTATTGTTCTTTAAAAAATGTGAAAAAAAGAAACCTTTCTGTCTATCCATGTCACATCTTTGCCATCTTTTTTATACATTTTTTTTTATCCATAATGAGATACATTTAATGAACCAATAATGAGTTGTTATCCCCAGTTCCCCAATGCCCCTCTTCCCCATCCCCAATCAGCTGGATATCCTCCTCCGTGGGCAGTCTGGATCAGTCCATGGGGTAGGAGATTATGGATAGCCTAGAAGCCAGCCTGGTTCCACCCGCCTTAGTGTGATGCTACTGAGGGGGGCATGCCTCTGGATATTCTCCCCCACCATGTCTCTTACAATCTTTCCGCCCCCTCTTCTGCTCAGTTCCCTGAGTCATGGTGGGTGAGTGTTAAGACTGCTTTATTATTGAGGTCTAAGGGGTCTCTGTACTTCTGCTTTAGGTTGTGTTGAAAATCATTGGTGTCTGTCTGGCTTATCCTGTGTTAACTGATTGGCTGTGGTTATGGGTCTCTTGTTTATCCCACCATTCTCTGCGGGGTTCCATATGGATCCTCCATGGTATGTCTGGTGTGGCTCATCTCTTGCCAGGATGTCAGCTATCAGCCTGTGGCTCGTTGGTAGGGTTGAAGGAGCCATAGCTCTCTCACTGCCTTCTGAAAGATACAAACAGAATCTCCATTGGAGAGTGAGATCAGTATGGGTTAATTTAGATACACATTTCTGAATTGGCTAGATTCTATTGTGAGTAGCCTCTTTGTAAATCACTCTTATAGTGCATCTCTCTTTGGAGGCCCAAGAATTTGGTTCCCAGTGCATTTCGCCCTGAGTCCCCAGTTCCAGTTAAGGGCTCCTTTTCACTGAGTGGATTATTTGGCCCAATTAAAAGCTATTGATTACCTCCCCAAGGCTTTGGCTCCTCCATTGAAGAAGTGTTCCTTTCTTGGTTCACTGCTCTCTCCCAGTAGGAAGTAGGCTTTGCCATCTTTTTGAAAAAAATATATAATTTGTTTATTTGTAAGAAGAGATAGAGAGAAAAAGAGAGAATGAATGGGTGCACCAGGGCCCCCAGCTACTGCAAATGAACTCCAGATGCATGTGCCACTTTGTGCATCTAACTTTATGTAGGTACTGGGGAATCAAACTCAGGTCGTTAGGCTTTGCAGGCAAGTGGCTTAACTGCTGAGATATCTCTTCAGCCCTGTTTTCTAAATTTTATTTATTTATTTGTAAGCAGAGATAGAGAGAGGTGGTGAGAATGATCACACCAGGGCCTCTATCCACTGCAAACATACGCCAAATGCATGCACCACTTTGTGCATCTGGCTTACATGGGCACTGGGGACTTGAACCCAGGTCCTTAGGCTCTGGGTTCAAGCACCTTAACTGCTGAGCCATCTCTCCAGCCCTGCTTTTTGTTTTATGAGGTAGGGTTTCACTTTAGCCCAGGCTGACCTGGAACTCACTCTGTAGTCTCAGGCTGGCCTTGAACTCACAGTGATCCTCCTGCCTCTGCCTGTGAGTGCAGGGGTTGAAGGTGTGCCACCACACCCGGCTCCTTGCCATCTTATGCAGGGGTGCTCCATGGGGGATGTCATCCACATGGACAGTGTCTCTCCCCCCTCACCGTCGTGCATATAAAATTCAGCACGCCTTTAATCCCAGCACTCAGGAGGCAGAGGTAGGAGGATTGCCGTGAGTTCAAGGCCACCCTGAGACTACATAGTGAATTCCAGGTCAGCCTGGACTAGAGAGAGACCCTACCTCAAAAAACCGAAAAAAAAAAAAAAACCCCGAAAAAAAAATCATCAAACTTCCATGATTTTTCCTCGTTGGCCTGCTGTCAATGTGGTTCCCAGAGCAGCGGAAGGCTCCACCTAGAATCGCAGTTTGGCAGGGGAGCTCCCCATGTGCTGAGGAAGCAAACGGCCCCACAGGGGTGACCATAGAGAAGAGACTTGGCACAGCAAGGATCATGAACAGATCCTGGACACCCTGTCCCAGCCCGGAGCCCTTGAGGCCCAGGACCCCATTCACCCTTACCCTCTCCTCCCTCCTCACCCACCTAGGGTGCAGCCTGTAGGAGGTGCTTACGGCAGGCCCATGATGCCTCCTTGGTGCGTCCCTGCCAGTGTCATCTGTGTTTTGGGCATTCTTCCAGCATCTAGCAAGTACCAGCTGTGTGCCAGCCTGGACACCACACTGCAGAGCTGGGTAAAATATAGTCTCTGCGCTGTTGGCCTGTATTGTGCCTGGGCCACTGAACATTACATTACATGCTCCCATAGCTTTCCTTTTTAATTCAGGCTTCTGGGGATCCTGCCAGGGATGGACAGTTGAAGCTGAAGGCTGAGCCAGTCTATTCCCCTCTCTTCTTCTATGCAGCTCCAACACCCTCTTCCCACTTGGCCTTTTCCCCTTCTCCAGGAAGCCCTCTGTGATTGACTTCCAGCTGCTCTCCAGGCCCTAGTGTAATGGGGAGCCATGTCCAGGCACAAATGGCACTGGCAGGAGACCTACTGAGGGATGCAAGAGGGAACCATCATGGGGTGCACCATGAGCACCTCCTACAGACTGCACCTGTGGGTAGTGGGTAAATGGGGTCCTTGGCCTATGCCAGGCATCTGATTTGTCTGTTTCTCTGCTTCCATGGAGGGTCTCCCTCATTTGGCCCAGAATTCCTCAAACACACGGACATTACTTTCTCTCCAGCCTTTTCCTTCAGGCTTGAACTGGTCAGAAGAAGGAGCAGGAGGGACCGCTGTGCCACCACACCTCAGTCCTGCCTGGGGTCTGACTGTGGGAGATTTCCTCTGGAGCTGCCAGGATGTTGACTCCCAGGCTTGGGCTACAACCTCAGCTCTGATGGCCCACGCTGAGCCTGGGGGTCTGCAGGGAAAATCCTGGTAGCCAAAATGCTTCCTCTCACCTGCTGGGTGACTGAGTTATAGTGCTTGACAGAGAAGAAAGTGGTAACCCCACGTGGGGGCTCAGTTTTTTTTTTTTGTGGTAGGGTCTCACTCTAGCCCAGGCTGACCTGGAATTCACTATGTAGTCTCAGGGTGGCCTTGAACTCATGCTGGTCCTCCTAACTCTGCCTCCCGAGCGCTGGGATTAAAGGTGTGTGCCACCACGCCTGGTGGGGGCTCAGTTTTGCTGCAGCCAGAGGAGGGCTGACACCCTTGGCCAGGCATTGCTGAGTCACTGGAAAGGCAGAGCAGGAGGAGGAGAGAGGCCTGCTCACATAGGGGAGCAGACTGCACCTTGCAGAGCGTGGTTGGGTTCTGATAGCTGGAAAGGGGCAGGGAACTCATTCCTCCATTCGTTCATCCATGCTTCACGCCCTGCTTTGCCCATTCCATGTGCCAAGCCTTTCCTTAGCACCAGGGACCTAGCAGCTGACCAGACCTGTCCTGCCTCCATGAGACTTTTGGGCTAGGAGAGCTTGGCTGGGAGGGATGTCATCCATTAATTCTTTCACTCATTTTACACTAATTGAAGTTCATGTTTTGTGACCTCTTGAGGGCAGGGGAGAGTACCTTTAACATCTGCCCCCAAACTGGGATCAAATGACACCTGCCACAACCTGAGATGGCACCAACAGCCCAAAGAATGCCTCATTCAAGATCATTTTAGGGCTGGAGAGATGGCTCAGTGGTTAAGGCACTTGCCTCCAGTGCCTAAGGCCCCAGATTCAATAAGGTGGTGGCCCTGGTGTTCTCTCTCTCTCTCTCTCTCTCTCTCTCTCTCTCTCTCTCTCTCTCTCTCTCTCTCTCTCTCTCTTTCTCTCTCTCTCCCTCCCCTCTCTGCTTGAAAATGAATAAATAAAATCTTTTTTAAAAGATCATTTTAGGGCTGGGGAGATGGCTCAGTGGTTAAGGCAGTTGCCTGCAAAGCCTAAGGACCCAGGTTCGATTCTCCAGTACCCACATGAAGCCAGATGCACAAAGTGGCGCATGTTCTTTTGCAGTGCCTGGAGGCCCTGGCATGCCCATTCTCTCTGTCTCTCTTCTTGCAAATAAATAAATAAAAAAGATCATTTGCTGTGTAAAAGGACTTTATCAAGTGTTACTTATGGAGCCAGTAGGTGACTATAGACAGCTGCATCTTTCTGGTCACACCTTATCCTGACCTTCACCTGCGGATCTTCTCTTTTAAATAATTTTATTTATTTATTTATTTGAGAGAGAGAATGGTTGCATCAGAGCCTCTTGCCACTGCAGATGAATTCCAGGTGCAGGTGGCATGCTGTGCAAGCGGCAGGTCTCCTCCCTGATCTGCTCTGTTACTGGCTTCAGGTCTGCAGCAGGATTGATGCAAACCTGGCTTCAGTGCATCTTGGTGTCAAAGCGGTGAGGGTGACCACATATCCAGACACTGGGAAAGTCAATGTTTACGTGTGTGCTGTCCTTGCCCTTATCAGGGATCCTGCTGTTGTTGGCAACAGTGTCCACGTGTGGGAAGGATGGCTTGTTTTGCTCTATTCTGGCACCTAGAACAGCTGAATGATGCTGGCTGCAAGATGGAGTTATTCTAGCCAGGATTGCAAGACCTGGTCTCATTTCAGTTCTGAGTTTGGCACTGTGCAAAACCCCAGAACAGTGGGACACGACCCTACCCTCAGGGAACTTAGCATCATCTAGGGATAAAGAGCTTAAGGTAGGCACCTCAGGCTTAAGTTGAGGTGTGAGGAATGGCAGCTACAGAGATAAAGGCTGAGAGACCCAGAGAAGGGCCAGGCTCAGACTAAGTATGTGTTCAAGAAGTGCTTGTGAAATGAATGACTCATGTGTGCGTCATGAATTTCTAAAGAACTTATGAATCAAATAATAGCATTGTTTTAACCATATGATAATAAAGATGCTACAGACAAGAATCACAGGAAGCAGCCCAAATGGGACTTACAGGGAGGTTTATGATTTCCAGAGAAACTTAAATTGACAAAAATAAAGACTGAAAATTAAAGCATTTAATTCAAAATGTTGGAGTGGGATAAAAATAAGTCAAAGAAAGCGGAAAGAGGAGATAATAAAACATCACAGAATCTTTGAGTATGAAATTCATATTCATACTTGACAGTGTAAGCACATATTTAGAAATGGATAAAACAGAAACCAAAGAGAGCACAAGAGTACCCTCAGGTCTAAGGTTCCCTGGAATGGGCACAGGACTTACCTCTCCATCTCTCCTGAGTTTTGATGCAATTGAAGAGTTAAAAAATGTATTTCTCTCTCTCTCTCTCTCTCTCTCTCTCTCTCTCTCTCTCTCTGCTTGAAAATGAATAAATAAAATATTTTAAAAATGTGTTTGTGTGTGAACGTGTGTGTGTGTGTGTGTGTGTGTGTGTGTGTGTGTGTGTGTGTAGGCATGCCAGGGCCTCTTGCCACTGCAGACAAACTCCAGGTGACTGCGCAACTTTTTCCACCTGGCTTACGTGGGTGGCTTGGGAATTGAACCCAGGCTGCCAGGCATTGCAAGCTGGCATCTTTAACCGCTGAGGTGTCTTCCCAGCCCTGACCTGAGTTTTGAGAGCAGAGCCTCAAAAGGCTCTGAGAAGGAGGCATGGAGTTAAGTCCCAGGCCCTGGCTATGCTGTGCTTGTCATGAGCCAGCATGAGGTCTTCTTGCCTGGCTTTGAGTCTTGTAAATTAGTCAGTGTCTGAAACCCTTAGCACCTGCCCTGTCAACAATAGTGACATCACTAATGACCCTTTCCATGGTTGTGCTGGCTGTTACAGGGCAGAGAAGAGCAGTGAGCCATGTGGCATTCCTGGACCACAGTTCTGTCATTAGATCCCCAGACACTTATGAAGCAGCTGAAGAGCTGTATGTTCCCTGTTACTGATGGGGAAACCGAGGGTCTTGTTTCCCCAAGGCTAATGGGCCATTAAGTGTGTGGACAATGCTATGCTAGCTGCCTGTCTTTCCTTAGACCCTCCTCAGGAGACACCTTGCAGAGAAGCGAAGACCAGTTACCTGAGTCATTTCACTATCTTATCTCAGAACCTGGCTGTGGGCTCCTGGCAGGGCAGGGGAAGACAGGAATCTAGGTGTCTTAACACAGGGCTGAGCTAGGAGAAGGTTCTTGATTCTTATTTGTTGATCTGGAATTTGACTTGGCAGGATTAGGCCTGTTAACACCTAAATGTGTTCTGGGCTAGGCCACCCTGTCTGTGGTCAGGTAAAAGTGTTGGAGAAAGAATGCTGCCACCAGCTGGTGAATCCCTCTGCTGGTGGCCCATATGGTACCCGGACATCAGAAGGCACTGCACACTAAAGTGCACACTGTAGTCTTCCAGTAGGGGACCTTTTCATGTCCAAGTCACATTGGTCTGGAGGTATAGCTTGGTTTCTGGACTCTTGACCCTATATTTGAAGGGTTTATAACATTCCATGATCAACCTGATTGGGCCTCTTACCCACCTTCAGAGGGGAGGTGACCACTGACACCCAAGCCAGAAATGCGGAAATGTGCCTGTAATCCCAGCATTTGGGAGGCCAAGGCAGCAGAAGGATTAGGGCTTCAAGGCCATCCTTGGCTACATAGGGAGTTTGAGACCAACATCAGCTACACGAGACTCATTTCAAAAACCAAAAAAGAAGGAAGAAAGAAAACATGTGCCCAGCCTTATTCGCAGGCAAATCTCAACACTTTATTCACCGTTTGGCAGAGTCAGCCAATCAGGTGGATGGCTGGGGTATGAGTTCTCTAAATCCAGATATACACATAGCACTGATCACGTGGAAACAGGAAGGGAAGCAATAAGTTAAAAGCCATATTAAGTTATGAAAAAATAATACACACTTTTTATATCTCATATCCCACTGAGAATTTGCTCCTGTGGAAACAGATATATAGCCCGAGAGAAAGCAGCAGCAAGCACACTCTTTGGGACTTCAGGTTGAGTAGATGGCTGGGTTCCTTCTGGCTTGAGTCAGTAACCCTTCAGGGTCCCTGCAGGCTTGAAGAGCCAAGGCCTTAGGATACCTTGTCCTGGAAGATGAGCTGAAAGGATGGGAGACAGGCTAGGACAGGAGATGAATCAGGGGGATGGGGTCAGGGGAGGGGAGAGGAGATATGAGGAGAGGAGCTCCTGGAGGGACTGGGAGGCAGGCACTGCTATGCCCCAGAGGTGATAGCCAAGGAGAAGAAGCAGGAATTCTGCCGTTGGATGCAGAATGGCTCTCATGGATTGAGCACCTTCAAGGCTGTCTTTGGGGCTGCCTAGCCCAACTTAAGGGCTCAAAAGCTTCCAGACCTGCCTGGGCTGAGCTTTCTTCATGGCCCACCAGAGGCAGAGGCAGAGGCAGAGGCAGAGGCAGAGGCAGAGGCAGAGGCAGAGGCAGAGGCAGAGGCAGAGGCAGAGGCAGAGGCAGAGGCAGAGGCAGAGGCAGAGGCAGAGGCAGAGGCAGAGGCAGGAAGTGGGGAGGGAGGAAGGGGTAGACGAGGAAGCAGAAAAGGAGCAGCAGGTCCACAGCAGTGGAGTGTCCAGAGTCCTTGGCACAGTGGGGACAGAAAGAGGGCCTTCTCGCGGGGTGGCTCAGGGGCTCCAGGGCCTGCCACATCAAAGAGAGAGGGGTTGAGGCTGCAGAGAACTGGGCTCTGGGGCAGAGATCCCAGATCATAGCTGGCGGTGGACTCCAGAGTGGCAGCGAAGTGAAGAGAGAGACTGATCTCAGGTTGCCACCCAGGGAACAGAGTAGCTTTGAAGTCCAGCTCTGGCTATGACCTCCTGGGATAGGCCGAGAGAGGAGGCTGGGAGTGCAGGTGTGTGGGCTACTCTGTGGTCCAGGCTTCAGCTCACACTCCAGGCCTCTCCTCTCGCCCCTAATACTGTCAGATGTTTGGATTGTTCAAGAACAGGAAAGCAGGGGTTCTGGACACCCAGCTCCCAGTGACTCCAGATACGGGACAGAGCCTGGTGTTCCCCTTCAGCCCGCAGTCTGGGTGGGGAGTGAGGGCACCAGACCTGGTTCTAAGGCAGAGGCAAGGCGGTGGCAGGAGGTCAGGGCAAGCATCCGGCAAAAGTCAAAGCACCTTGTCAGAGCCTATGTGGGAAGAGGAGCCCCATGGCAATGCAGAGTGACCCCAAAGTCCCAGTTCCCAGCCAGGCAAACCTGTGGCCGGAAGGTTGGAAGTGGGGACTGTGACACCGATGTGGAGGGGGGCTAGTGAGGCTCCTCTGCGACCCCTCGCCATCCTGAGAAAGGCAGTCTTCCTCGTTGGGAACCCTTCCTTCCAGGTGCAGCATCAGGTTTAGTCTCCCCTCCCAACCTGGAGGCTCACAGCTGGTTTCTGGAGCCTGGTTCTAGTGGGAGCGGCTTGAGGCCCCTGGGCTCAGCTTCTCACTCTGAGGCCTCTGATTCTTGGGAGAGGTACTTCTCTGACATTTCGGTGATTTGGATGATGGGACCTCTGCGGCTCTTCTTCTTCCGGGAGGGGGCCTTAGAATGGTTGGATTTGGAGACAGCTATGGGGAACACAAGGGGTTGGGTGGGGAGGGGCTGAAGGATTGGGAGCTGCTTAAATGATGCTTTTAGGGCCCTGGTCCCCCACACCCTGTGTCCTCCCCCCATGGCCCCTGGGGCAGGTGGACTCACCGGTTCTGTATCGGGATTGCACAGCACTGACCACGGCGGCAGAGGGCAGATCCATTCTGGGAATGAGGAGAGAAACATGGTGGACTGGGAAGGAACCTGCAGCCTCAGCCCCCTTTGGGATTGGGTCTGGAAAGTGCAGGGTGCTTGGGGCTGTCCCTCCCAGCACTGGGGTGGCCCTGCTGTATGACCATGCCTAGCCAGCTCTCTTTGACTCTAGGGCCCTCTCTGGTGTTCCTGGTGTTGGGGATTGAGGATCCTAGCTTTCCTGCCTTTGGGCTCTCCAGACCCTGATAGTGTTAGAGGATGAGGGCAGGAGAGACTGAGGTTTGAGACCTGAGCCTGGATCTTAGATCAGCCATGATGCCTGTACCAAGCTCTCCTCCTGTGACTCACTCCAGGAGGTCACAGTCCCTTCTTTGCCTGCATCCATGGCTAATA
This sequence comes from Zapus hudsonius, assembly GCA_004024765.1. Lineage (NCBI taxonomy): Eukaryota > Metazoa > Chordata > Mammalia > Rodentia > Dipodidae > Zapus > Zapus hudsonius. Next base: position 39,659 of record PVHP010003554.1, read on the forward strand.
TGACTGAATATTCACTTGCTTATTTTTGTTTTTCGAGGTAGGGTCTCGCTCTAGCCCAGGCTGACCTGGAATTCACTCTGTAGTCTCAGGGTGGCCTTGAACTCACAGCGACCCTTCTTCCTCTGCCTCCTGAGTGCTGAGATAAAGGCATGCACTGCCATGCCCGACTGAGTACTTGTTTTCGACAGGCACCTGCATGGCTTCCCAACCACAGTGGAGCACGCTTATGATCAGCCCATTCTCCCAGCTGGTGAAACTGAGGCCATACTGAACTAAGACTAGATCGAAATAAGTGGCTGAGCCAGAGTTGGACCCTAGCCCTGCCAGGCTCATTGTACGGTGTTCTAGCCTCCAGCCCTGCCCTGTGGCCCATGGCTCCACCCTACCCCAGCCCTCACCGACACTCCTCGCCCTCCACCAGCTTGCGGTAGGTGGCGATCTCGATGTCCAGGGCCAGCTTGGTGTTCATCAGCCCCTGGTACTCCCTCAGCTGCAGCGCCATGTCCTGCTTGGCCTTCTGCAGGGCAGCCTCCAGCTGGGCCAGCTTGTTCTTGGCGTCCTGGAATGCCAGCTCGCCCTGTTCCTCTGCCGCCTTGATGTTCTCTTCTAGCTTCAGGCACTGTGGCCCGGAGGCCAGAGGGAAGGAGGCAGTGGTTGGTGGGGAGGAGAGGGCCAGGCCAGGGTTGGCCTCTGTCCTTGGTGGTGCTGTTTGTGTGTGTAGCTAAAGCAGTGGTGTTTTTAGGTGTGGTGATGGGTTTTAATACAGCAAGAGGGAGTTCAGTTAGACCTAGAGAGTAGAGAAGTTCCACAGGCCACAAAGGAGGCTCCTTCAAACATTCCTCCAGGGCGGCACTTGAAGGAGTGCTGCCTGGGAGCTGGAACTTGGACCCCCACTCCCTTCTTTCTCTGTTTGCTTGTGAGCTTGGGCAGAAGGTAAGGGCTTTAAGTGTGCATGGTGGGGGTCTTCTCACACCCCAGGAGCTCTGGCCAGATTACAGAGCACGTTTCTGGTACAGAGCTCACGTGATCCTCCCAACCACCATAGAAGCCAGCCTCCCATTTGGCAGGTTAGGAAACTGAGGCACAGTCACTTATTCAGGTCTTGGGTGTACTCAGGGTCCTTGGGTGGGCTCCTGGCCTTCCTCCCCCACCCTGCCCCACCCCTCCCTGGGTGGGCCCTGAGGATGCTCACGTGACTTTTGATGGAGAGGATCTGGGATCTGAGCTTCTGGATGCGAACATTGAGGTCTGCGATCTCACAGCGGCTGCTCTGGAGGGTGCTCCCGAACTCTGCCGAGCGGCTCGCCCGCTCCTCCAGCTGGAGTGACGTGGAGGAGGTCCTAGTGAGGAGCATCCCCACACCCCCTGGCCCTTCCTGCACCCTCCAGCCTCATCCCTGCAGCCTATCTCCCTCTCCAGTCCCACATGGCCCTCTGGTTGACTTCCTGCACTGGGTGAGCCTCCCAGCTGTGCTCACATCTGGCCTGTGAACTCCAGGAGGACACACTGTGGCTTCCCTCTTGCTGCCCCTGGAGCCTGACAGGGGCTGTCTTTCACAGGGTCTTTGCTATCTGGGATAGACTTCTGTGACCTCTCTGCCCCCCAATCCTGCTCTCAGTTTCCCTTTGGAGACTCTCAGGCCCCAGAGTCCCAATGCCCTCAGCCACCTCTTGCCCAGGCCTTCCTGTCCCCCCCCTGTGCAGTCAACTCCTGACCTGGCTCCGTGAGTACGCCTCGGCCTCCTCCAGGCTGCGGGCAGCAATGGCATCGTACTGGGCCTTCACCTCCTCTACGATGCCACTCAGGTCGATGTGGCAACGACTGTCCAAGCCCACAGTCACTGAGACATCGCTCACATGTGCGGCCAGATCTGTCAGTTCCTGGCAGACACAGACATGGGGGATTGGAGCTGGTGGGAATGGTGTGAGTGTCCTCAGTTGCGCACAGTCCCTTTGTCCCAGGGGGGGGGTGGAGAGTTGGGAAGTTCCCCTCCCATTTTTCTGGAAAGATCACAAAGAGATTGATGTTCCCTGCTATGGCACCCCAGCTGGGAAGCTTAGGAGAAGCTCTCTGGCATCGCTGTATCCACATCATCCTTGCTCTGAGTGAGGGGAGAGGCCCGGGATTGGTTTTGGCTCCCTGGGGAAGAGGCCTGGACACCTGGCTGGGTGGAGGTAGGCTGGCCCTTTGGTTTGGCTTTCATCACCATGGCTCTGTCATGCCCTCTGCCCTCCCACTGGGCCAGAGAGCCCTGAGGGCTTGGCAGGGCTATACTCATTTCTAGGTACCCGTGTCTGGCAAGGGAGCATCTCAGTTTACTCAAGTGATGTTGGACTGGAGGACAGAGAATGACGTTGGCAGGGTGGGGTGAGAGGCTGGCAAAGCAGCACCCTGCCCTGTCTCATGGAAAATGGATACAGCCTATGCCAGTCTGAGGTGCGATCTGTCATCAGGGCCACCCTGGACTCACCACCCACTCCTTCAAGTTTCATCTCCTCCCTGTCTCCAGAGCTCTGTGGGGGAAGTAACCCCCACACCTAGGTTCACCCTAGTTCTGACTGTGCTGTCTATCTGCCTCAATTCCCACAGCTCAGCCTGCCCTGATTATGGAGGGGAACGGTTGTTTCTGCCACTCTGCTCTGCTCAGTCACCATGGCTGTCTTTTTAACCCCAGCCTAGCTTTTCCACAGAAAGACTCAGGGCTGTATAGGATGGAGTGGAGTAAGTGGAAAGAGGGTCTCTTGGGGGCTGCACAGTGTTGCCTGGAGCCCAGGCTGACCCTGGGAAGTAGTAAACCATAGCAATAGGAGAGCAGATGTGTGCACACACATAGCAGAGCAGGGCTGACAGTCCTGGAAGAGAGGTGAGTCAGCTGGCCAAGGCCCTCCGAGGGCCAGGGAGGCAGCCAGGCTGAGGAGACCTGGTCTGCGTGGTCTTCTCTGGCATCCACAGCCCACCACTGATGTCTGTTTCAGTCATCCAATTTCACACAGTGTTTTCAGTTGCTGATGGCTCGTGTGACTAGAAGTCTTCAGATACTCGCTTCCCTTATTATTATTATTATTATTATTATTATTATTATTATTATTATTTTTGTTTTTTCAAGGTAGGGTCTCGCTCTAGTCCAGGCTGACCTGGAATTCACTATGTAGTCTCAGGCTGGCCTTGAACTCAGGGCAATCCTCCTACCTCTGCCTCCCCAGTGCTGGGATTAAAGGCGTGCGCCACCACGCCCGGCTTCAATTCCCTTATTTTTTTCATGTGTGTGTGTGTGTGTGTGTGTGCACATATGTGTGTGGAGGCCAAAGGTCAAGTATCTTCAATTCCTTCCCACTTTATTCTTTGAGACAAGGCCTCTCACTGAACCTGGAGCTGATTGATTCAGCAAGACTAGCTGGCCAGCAAGCCCCAGGAATCCTCCTGTCTCCGCCTCCCCAGCACTGGGATTACAGGTGCCCACTGCTCCGCCGGGCTATTTACCTGATTCTTTATGCATTTGCTGGGGATCTGAACTCAGATCCTCAAGTGTGTGCAGCAGCACTTTCATGACTGTGCCATCCCCCAGCCCCTCCTAACATTCTTTCTACTTGAAGTGCAGGGTTGTGTGTCTGGCAGAGTTCTCCAGGTCTGGATTTTACCTGTCTGACTCTGCTGATAATGTGACATGCTCTTCTGTCTCTGGCTTCCTGACAGCTGGTACTTAGATATAGGTCAGCTAAGTTCTAATTCAGCTGGATAGTTCATGACTATACCCTGACCCTGGCTGGTCACATTGGGGACCCTCCCAGGTATCTTGATGCTTAGAGAAGTAGTGATGGTGTCTCTGGTTTCTGGTACTGACAGGGGCAGTGGCTTGTACCCTGGAGCTGTTGGTGCAGGGTAAGGGGGTTCAGATAAGCCGTGGGGACTATCTGCTTGTCTGCAGTCCTGCCTATTAGCGCCTCCTGGCCAAACAGGAAGCTCAGGCTTGGCAGGCACGCTCAGTGGCCAGCTGCCCATGGTCACCTGCAGAGGGGTTTTAGTTGATCTCAAATGAACTGAAGTCTCTGGGCGAAGGCAGGCTGAGGGCCCAACTTGGAATCATGCCCCCTCTCTGTGGCTCCTGGTCACCACTGACATTGTCCATTGGGAATGGGCACCCACTGAAACATGGACACGGACAGTTTGAACGACGTGGCTCTGGGGATCCTCGGGTGGAAGTGCTGTAAAAGTCAGTGAGTGGGAAGCCTGGGTACAGCACCTCAGCCTCCAGCTCAGATTGACTGGGCATCTGGCCCAGAAAGGCCAGGGCATGGCAAAAGATGCCACAGGGGGAGGGGTCTTTCCTTTCCAGGCCTATGATTAGCCAACCAATGGAGGAGCCTCAGGCCTCTTCTAGAAAGAGGCAGCGGAGGCAGGAGTGAGGTAAACAGAATCAGGAAATAGGATGCTCCGAGCAGCCACATACCTGTCTTGACACGCCAGCCCCTCTGGGAGTGAGGGTATAACAATACTTGTTTGTGTGGTGAGGTGCTACCTTGGGATGGGCCCCCAGCACCCCAAGTTGGCAAGAATCACACCTAAGTACAGCTTCCCAAGGGAGTGGGAACATGAGGCTGCCACGCTTGTGATCAACTAGATAGTGTTGTTACCCACGAGGGGGGGGGGGCAAAGGGCGAGTCTCTTAAGGCAGCTAGTAATACTGAGTAAAATAGTACTTAAAGGTACTGGACTCTGAGTATTCCCACCCTGATGTGTTCGATAACCTTGTAAAGTTTTAAAACCTGCCTGAGTCTCTTTTCTCATCTATACAATGGGAGGAAGGACAGAACTGAAAACAGTTAATGTTTACTCTGTGGCAGATACTGTTCTAAATACTTGAGGATCTATTAAAAGAAAGCATTAAAAAAAGGAAGCCCTCACAACAGCATAGTGAAGTAGTGCTGTTATTTCCCCCATTTTATAGATGGAAAAATTAAGGCATGGAGAGATTACGTAATCTGCCCCAGTTCATATGGTTATGGGGGCGGGATTCAAATTCAAGCTGTTCTAAAATCTGTATTCCCTTCATTGTTATCCCTAAGTCATCTGGCTGTTTTGAGGTTTGAAAGATTTAGTCTGGGGAACCCTTAGCATAGTACCTGACGTGTAGTGAGGGCTCGATCGATAGCAGCCAAGGATATGGTTGCCGTAAGGGGGAAAGGTGATGAGGCTGGAACAAGTGTCCAGGGCAGAGCAGCCTGTTCCTGGATGGCCTCCTGACCAGAGCTGTTTAGACAGTCTGGGCTTCTCTGTAGGGAAGTGCCTGGCTGTGGGGGCCATCAGCATGTTCCACCACTAATCTCCCTAGAGCCAGAGCTCAGGGTGAAGCAGCCAGCATTCAGAGTGGATGCATCTCCCTCCCTACACACGTCATGGTTAGTGGGTCTCACCCAGCTGGCTGGGAAGGGCTTTGCGGGAGTCTCAGCTGTGCGCTCAGGTATGTTAAGGAGAGAGGATGGCTCTGTTCTGGAACATGCAAGGCCTTTCTGATTTGACCTGCACTTGAAACTAGTGTCCAGCCCTCCCGGGGCTGCCATGGTCCGCCACATTTTCTTATCATTGGAAGTAGCCAGTCTCCTTTGGCTCAGATCTGCTCTGTCTGGGATGTAGCCACTAGCTGTCAGTGGCCTTGGAGCACTTGGAAATGACTAGTCTGAATTGAAATGGGCTGTGACTATAAAACACACTAGATTTTGGACAGCCGTGGCTGGCCTTGACCTTGCTCTGAAGCCAAAGATGGTCTTGAGCTCCTGCTCCTCCTGCTCCTTCTTTCAAGTGCCGAAATTACAGGTGTGTGTCACTGTACTTATATGGCCTGCTAACTTTTATATTGGTCACACAATTAAATTCTCATATTTTTGATATATTGGACTAAATAAGATATTCCTTTTTTTTTTTAAGACAGGGTCTCACTCTAGCTGAGACTGTTCTAGAACTTACAGCAATGTTCCTACTTCAGCCTCCCAAGTGCTGGGACTAATAAATAAAATATTCTATTAATTTTTTTTCTTCCTTTTTAGGAAGTGCTAGTGATCCACCCCAGGGCCTCCTATATGCTAAACAAGCACTCCACCACGACGCTCCAGCATGGCTTTTTAAAAAAAATGTGGCTACTAGAAAACTTAAAATTACATACGTCGCTAGCATTTCATTTCTACCAGTGCTGGTTTAGGAAGCCATTGATACCTTTTTGACAAGGGTCATCAGCATTATCTTCTCAGTGAAAGATATTTGGGGAGTGAAATGCAAAAGTAAGAGTAGCTACAGGTTCCTTAGTAGAGGATTCAACCCACCATGATGGGAAAAATACGTACGTACACAGTCATTATTCCCTGATGTGATACTGTAATAGCTGCTATTTACATTGTATTGGGTATTCTAAGTAGTCTAGAGATGGTTTGCAGGATAGGTGAGGACACACATGGGTTATATGAAAACACCTGCCACTTTGTAGGAGGGTCTCCAGCATCGGAGGATTTGGGGTTCTGCAGGAGTCTGGGAACTGATCCTCAAGGACACTGAGGAACAACTGGAAAGCCCTGGTCCCTACCACACTCTGTGTCCTTCCTGCTTCACAGCACAGACCAGACCCCAAGCTCCCCATGCACCAATCGGCCCAGTCTTCCCTCCCAGTGTCCTTTGTGCTTGGATGAGGTCAGACTGTGTGCGCTGACCCTCTGGCCTTTGCTGATGGTCACTGGACCACAATTCCCAGCCTGCTCTGTCTGCCCCTTCTTCCCTCACAGTCTCTAAGCTTCCTCCTGCCACAGAGGCTCTGCATAGCTTTCTCAGTGGGCTGGGCTGCCTTGGGTCCTTGTTTGCACCTCCTCAGGCCATGGCTCTGAAGCTCTCCTTTCTCTCCAGCATGACCATGTCACCAAATCCTTTGCCTCCTAGCACTTCTCACCTTCTCAAGTGACCTTGTTCAGATATGTGCTCACTTGTGGATTACCTGTCCCCTCCCAGCTAAGTTATACCCTTCCAAGAGAAGGGACTTGACTGTCATGCTCAGAAGGTGACATCAGTACCAGGCATCTAGTAGGCACACAATAAACACTTGAATGGTTATAGTCCACATCATAACCTTATCAGGCTGATACTGTTAGTCTCCTTATTTTACAGATTTGGAAACTGAGGCACAGAGAGGAAAAACAGCCTGTCCAAAGTTATAGAAATGATTTTTAAAAAAGGGCTGAGTCAGAAAAGTTTCCCAGGGGCTGAAGCATCTTAAGAACTCCACATGTGGCCAAGAAGTCTTGTGGGCATGCCCCTGGCAGTGCCTGGTTACATTTCAACTGCAAGGCCTCTGCTCTAAATGTGCTGGGCATTGGTGAGTGGAGCAGAGCACAGACTCTGATGCCTGCTGGGCCTGCACAAGCCAAAGAGAGCTTAGACAGAGTTAGCCAGCCAGTGGGCATAGGGCTCTCAGCTGTGGAGATCTGTGCCAGGCAGGATGACATCCAGGACTCCTGGCATGGGTGACTGCCTTCCTGTTGCTCCCAAGAGTAGAGCTGTTATCTCTGTTATGCTATATTCCATGGCCGTAAATCTTCCAGGGGTCCTGGGGTGTGGAGCCTGGTGGAACGGAGTGTGGCCTATGCACAGCCATGAGACCTGCTGTCCCCTGGCACAGGAGGAGGCCTGGGAAACTGCTCAGCCTCTTGCTGGCTCCCAGCAGAACTCTGTGCTTGGGCTGTGGTGGTGATGTTGATCTCTGCTCTGACCCTGGCTTTGTGCCAGCAGTGTGCCTCACACAGGTTGGGGAGCCCATCAACCCCAGCAATGGCTCTGACTACTCCCAGACAGACATGTGTGGATGTGTGTGTGTGGTGGGGTGGGGAGGCCCCTGTAGAAAGAAGGCTGATGCGTCCAAGGGGCACAGCGTCCCCTATCTACCCTGTCTACCTATGCTCAACTGAGGTGTAGAAGACAGATGGGAATATGTTCTGGAAGCTCCTCTGTCTGTATATACTGGATCTTTTCTGTTGAGCCAAAGCCGACTGTAAATCTTCCCTGTCTTAGTCATGAGCGGGGCAGGGTGAAACATATGCCCAATAGAACTATAAGTAGAGCGCTGTGGTTTAGGCTGCAGAGCCCAGAGGGAATGGTTGTTCCAGGCCTCCACTGAGGGTCAGTGTTAGATCCTTGCTGATGCATCTGGCCCTCGCTTGCACTTGGCATTCTGGCACACACAAAGGTGGTTCTCCCTGAGAGTGGCATTGGAGGTTCTGCCAGTGTGCCATGAAATGTGTGGGAAGGGGAAGTATATGGAACATTGACATCTGGACAGAAGGGGCTTGGGAAGCTCTGGTGTCTATGGCTGGACATGGTGACTTTTGAAGGTCCCAGGTCCCTGAATGTCATTCCCTCCCCTATGTCCTCTGCCTCTGGGTCAGCGAGTGCTTGGCTCCATGAGACCCTAGTCCACCTCTCTTTCTCACCTGCTCATAGACTTGTTTCATCAGCTCCACAAAGCTCTGCAGGCCTTTTAGTTTGGTTTCCAGTTCAGTCCGTCGAAGACACTCTGCGTCCAGGTCCTAGGGTGGGAGCAGAGGTGAGGAGGACTCAGGGCAGAGTGGGGGGTGGGCCAGCTTCCTGGGAGAGACTGGGGTGATTCCCTGAGATCTGCCTCCCAGCAGGCTGGGGACAGGCTATCTGGAACCCAGGCCACTGAGGTCTTGGTTTGGGTACAAGGACAGTTCGTGATCCTGGAGAATGAAGGTGGAGGCCATGAGGGAGAGTCCCTGGGGGCTGGGGGCTGAGGGCTTTACCTTCTTTAGCTGGACAAAGGTGAACTCCAGGTCTGTGCGCTTGGAGATCTCATCCTCATACCTAGCAGGGTGGGGGAGAGGGGGAGTCACTCAGTGATGGGGTCAGAGCACTGTCTTAAGAGAGATCAGGCCTTTGTGGACCTCTCGGTGCCATGTGGCTGGGCATGATGGCACATGCCTATAATCCTAGCACTTGGGAGGCAGAAGCCAGAGGAACACTGGAAGTTTAAGGCTAGCATGGGCTACTTTCAAGTTCTAGGCCATTCAGGAATACATGGTGAGACCTTGTCTCAAAACAAACAAACAAGCCAGGCGTGATGGTGCGCACCTTTAATCCCAGCACTTGGGAGGCAGAGGTAGGAGGATCGCCATGAGTTCAAGGCCACCCTTAGGACTATAGAGAGTTTGAGGTCAGCTTGGGCTAGAGTGAGACCCTACCTCAGAAAAAAAAAACCCAAACAAACAAACAAAAAAAACACTACACATAAAGCCCAAACAACAACAACAAAGAAAAAAACCAAAATTCAAACCCAGCCCTTCCTTCAGTGGACACATAGCCCCCCCTTTCCCTGTGAGAGTCCATTTTCTTCCAGTAGTTGCTGCCTCTCTCCTGGCTCCTCTGCAAGTCTCTTCCTCCAGGACACCTCTCAATGGTGAGGCTCCTCATCCCAGCTCTATCCCCCCCCACCAGAATCACAGGTCCAGAGGGCTGTGCCTTGGGTGCACCCTTCCCACCCCCTATGGTCCCCATATCTACTCTGTAGCCCACCTTGTCCCCTTAGCTTAGCTTGGCAGCAGGGCACCTTCCTATCCTGTGATTACCAAAGGTGAGAAGGGGGAGAGAGGAACCCCACTGGGCTTTCTGTCAATTAACTTCACCCTTCTTCCTCTGGCTTCTTGTGTCTAAAGGTGTGCAGGGGCTGACAGAGCCCATCCTTATTGTAAGACAGCAGGTACACAGCGTGTCCTGACATTCCACAAGGTTCAACTCTCTCCAGCTGCTTTCTTGCTGAGTTCCCACCTTGGGTTAGTCACAAGGATGTTGTTGGGTGAGGGTGGGGTCCCTGAGCCTCTTATCTCCTCCTTCTAGTCAAGCCATTTGTCTTGGCCCCACAGGGTGAGAGGCCTCTGTTAGCCCCAGACTTTCTACCAGCCTCCTGGGGACAACTCCAGCAGATGACATGAGTTTGGTCTTTCCCTCCTTTCCAGGAACACCTGAGTCACAGGGCTCTAATTACAGCCTCTGGCCTGCCCCAGTCTTTGACCTTCCAGTTAGGGGTAATGTCAGCCATGGGCCTTGTCAACTGATAGATTAGCTCCCATCATTACTTAATGCAGTGGACGTAAGGGCAGCACTGGAGGCTCTATGTCTTGGAGTATAGGCAGCACATACTGTTACTGGCCTTATCTTGTCTTCCATAAGTCTTCGAGGCTCTCTGAGGGCGCAGGTCCCCAGGGCTGGATAGAGGGTTGGCAGGGGAGAACAAGATGCCTCAGAAGCCCTGATTTGAGCGGATGGGACAGGAGCTGCTAGTCCTCCCCAACCCTGTGCTCCTGGCACCCTCACCTGTGAATCTCAGAGCTCTCAGCTGGGGGGACACCCTAAGGGTCCCACTTGACAACAATAGTCTCAGAGGCACCTGTGCTGTGTTGGCTTAACAAGGGTCTCAAATCCTGGCTCTCTTGCTAATTAACTTTGAGGACTGTGTGTGTCTCAGATGGAGTCATCAAGATGGAGATTAATAAAGCTTGGCCCTTTACCTTGGACTCTAGCACTCCCAGAAACCTCTGGAAGCCCTGTGGAGAGCTGATGCTGGCTCCTGTACACCCTCATGAACTGTCAGAGTCTGGCCCACTTGGACAGGGTTTCCATTAGAATCTGGGAGCTTCTGAGGAGGTCTTGCCCTGGGGCAGGGTCTAGGAGGCACTTATCCACTGCACATGTAGGCAACTGGCTGTGGTTTCCCCCTCTTCTCTGAGTAGCAGAGTTTACTAGCCTGGGGCAGATGCTGGGTGGTGGCATTTGGGTGTCTAGCCCCTGCTCATCCCTCACTGCCCAGCCCATGATCTGGGCATCCTCCTCCTCCTTCCTCCTGAAGGCACTGTTACCTCACTAGCTCCTAATTGGTTGGGGGCATCTCCCCTCCCCGGTTTGTTATTACTCTGTTGCCTAAGAAGCCTTAGGAGGGCCTTAGGTCTCGGCTGAGCCCTGTGGAACCCACACCCACTGAATGATCCTTCACTGGGTGTAGGGAGCTGGGTTTTAGGGTGTCTGTGGCAGCCACACCCGATAGAAACCCACCTGGAGACGGAGAGACTGTATAAAGGAGGAGCTAAGGGGAGACAAATGCTCTCACCTCAGCAGGGAAGGACACCAGAAGCGTGGGGAAATGGACAGTCTCCAGATGACATGCTGCCCAGGCCCTCCAGGTGGCCCCCAGGTGGGCCAGTGCCTGAGCCCAAGCCTGGTGGCCCAGCAAGGGCACTGGGCTGAAGCCTGACCTTGGGTTCTAGTCTGGGGCCAGTTCCCTAAGTTAGGGGCCAAACCCCTAAGTTTCTATCCACCCCCAGCTTTTGTCCAAATTGGGGGGACCCCTACCTCAGGTGATGTGAGCCAGCCTGCTATCAGATGGTGGGTCTCACCACCATCTCACACCCTAGCCATCCCTCGACCATGAGCTTTCCCTCACCAACCGACTTGTACCACTGTATGGGGTCCTCAAGTCACTTGCTGAGTAGACTTGGACATGTTTCCCCTTGCTGGGCCTCTGCTTTGTCCTTGATAAATAGACCTTGGGAGTCGTTGCTACTCGAATCCCAGGAGTCTCCGTCTGCACCAAGGCTAGGTGATGCAGTAGACTTCATCCACCCCCAGGTGGAATCTGCCACCAGCCAATAGCTCCGGAACCTGTTCTCAGGTCCTTTTTTGGCTTGTCACACTGGCACCCCCCCACCCACCAGCTTGTTTATTTCTGAGAGCAAGGCTGAGCTCATCGCCCTGCAGAGGTAGGGCGCAGCACCTTCCTGTCAGGGGCTCCGCCCTGTGTCTCCAGCTTCCCGCTCTGTCCTACAGACTTTGAAGCCTCAAAACATCTCCATTACACCCAATTTGTCCTTCCCCACCCAGTGGACAGAGAGAGTGGCCTGAGGCTGAGGGTCAGATGGGCTGTGCCAGCTGATACCAACCAACAGTGTCTGAAAGGGGCTCTAGGGGTGCCTGGCTGGGCTGGGAGCAGCCCTCCACTGTGGCTGTGAGCAGGGGTTCAGCAGGCATTGTCACATGCCTCTTTTGAGGGCCAGGACCTATCAGGGCCACCAGTGATCTGAGTGAATATCGTGGTCAGGTGTTGGCGACCAGAGGATCGGATGTCCCACATGTTTTCTAGTACCCGGGAGGGCAGGGCTCAGGGAGAGATGGCAGACTTGGGGAGCCTCAGCCCAGGTTCCTGGATTCCCAGACAGGCTGCCCCTATCCCTGGCGTGGGCTGAGCCACATTGCAGGACAGGGAATGAGGGTCAGAAGATGAGGATCAGCCCTGCTTAGTCCTCCCCGGGCCTTGTCTGGGGACTCCTCAGAATGAGACTAGACCTGAGCAGGGGTGCAGGGACATAGGCCACCTGCTTTGGCTTCAACTTCCTTGTCCCAGAAGCCTTACTTGCTGCCTGATCTTAGGGTCACCTCTCCTTTGAGCACCCAAGTGCTTATTTGACCCTTCTATGCTGGCTGGTTCAATCCAGCCAGTCTGTGCCAACTCCAGCATTCTAGGAGACTGAAAAACCACTGTTTATTGCGGTTGGGCACCAAGTTGAACTCCCACTTCCTCCTCGTGGCACCTGAAGTTAGTTTTAACCAGACCCCTTCACCCAGGAGGAGATGTTAGTGGGCATGGGGCAAGGATAGACACTCTCCCCTCTAACAGGCTGGGCCTGTGACTACTGGGTGGTACTATCCACCCTCTGTCCATCTGTCCCTCTGCTCCCTGTCAGCTGTACAAGTGTCATGAGGGGGTGGAGGACACTGTATTTTCTTCATTTTTCTGATTTCCAGGCTACCTCCATGCCTGCAGGTATCCTCCGCAGGGAATTGCTTCTTTATGCAAATAAGCCTTGTCTTGATGTCCCCTGACAATCCTCAGTAGTTCCCAATCCTTTCCAGCCACCAAGATCCAAATGCAAAGCCAGTCTCAGGGCACAGCCCTGCTGTTTGTCTTGTCCCAGGGAGGGGCACACAGCTGTGCGTTTACAGGCGCAAGAGGGGCTTCTGTCACCGAGGCTGTGTTGTCACAACACCCAAGGGCTTCACAGTGAGCCAGCATGGTCTAGCTTTATTGTCAGAGTGGCTCTTGGGGAGCAAGTGACCATAGGCTCACTGCCATTCCCCAGTATTTACAATGATGCCTGGCACACAAAAGTTCTCAAGAACTACTGCTAGAGAAGACCAATGTTCCATTCCTTCTTTCCCCTTTCTCTGGCTTGAGTGCATGTCACCTGAATCCAGCTGGCTCCCCATCCTCAGTGTCTGTCCCCCCACCCTAAAAGGTGTGACTACCTGATGCGAAACTCCTCCACCTTCTCCAGCATCTGCAGCAGGTTGACCTCCAGCTGTCCCCGCTCCTGGCTCACTTTGCGGAGCTCCTCCTGCAGCCGGCCCTGGAAGGACTCATAGTGGTGGCTGAGGTCGAAGGTGGATGAGCCCTGGTCCTGCAGGAAGCTCCAGCGCGTCTCCAGCAGCTGGTTGCGCTGCTCCAGAGCCTGCACCTGTGAGAGCAAGGCGCCGCTGAGTGGGTCTGGGGCCGCCTCTGGGTCCCCAGGCACACTAGTGTGCACACAGGGGGGGCTCCCTGGGCTGCCCAGGCTCATTCTCACAATCCACCAGTCCGCTCAGCATTTAGGGCCACCTCCAGTTCCTGACTGCCTGAGCGAAGATGCCAAGATAAGGACTGAGGTGGAGCCAAGAAGCTAAGGCTTCCTAGGTAGGCTGGGCCTCCCATGAGGGAGGGGGCTGGACATGCAAGTGCTTGCCTTGTGATAGGCTGGTGCAGGGAGACCCTGGGGATGGCGGTGTCAGGGGCCTTCATGCCCCCACCCCAGGGCAAGTGTGGTCTCCTCTGGCCTTGAAGCCCAGCAAGATGGGGCTTGCTTGGGACTTCAGTGCTAATCCTTGTGACAACTCTACACTTGCAGCCTCTCAGAGCCTCAGTTTCCCCAGCTAGAAGCTGGGGATGATAACTCCTGGAAATGAGCTTGGCAGAGTGATAATCGCCATTATGTGTACGGTGCCAACTGTGTGCCATGCTGGTCCTGAATGCATCATCTTTAACTCCTTCCAGGTGGAAACACCCCGGGGTGGGTATTAGCATCAGCATGTTCTCCAGAGGAGGGAACCAGGCCACAGAGCTGAAAGAATTGCCCGAGGTCATAAAGTTAGAGATCAGTAGAACCTGGCCTGGCCAGGGTCCAGGCAGTGTGCATTGAGATCTTTTTCTTTTTTCTTTTCTTTTCTTTTCTTTTCTTTTCTTTTCTTTTCTTTTCTTTTCTTTTCTTTTCTTTTCTTTTCTTTTCTTTTCTTTTCTTTTCTTGTCTTGTCTTTTCTTTTCTTTCTCTCTCCTTCCTTCCTTCCTTCCTTCCTTCCTTCCTTCCTTCCTTCCTTCCTTCCTTCCTTCCTTCCTTCCTTCCTTCCTTTCTCTTTTGGCCTCAAACTCACTATGTAGCTGGGGATGACTTTGAACTTCTGATCCTCCTGCCTACACCCCCCACGTGTTGGATTACACACTTGATTTAGGTAGTGCTGGGATTCAAACCTAGCGCTTCATCCTTCTAGGCAAGGACTCTGCCAACGGAGCTGCATTGCCTCTGGGCTCACTGGGCTGTTAAGCCATCAGCACATGCTTCCTTGACTGTGCTGGGCACTGCGGGCCCATCCCAGGGCCTTTCCAGAGTGGAGCTTGCTTCTGCCTCCAGGCAGGGCCTGGTTAGCCTTGAGGATGGACTCAGAGTCCTCCCAGTAACCCTAAGCTCTGGAAAACTCTACCAGGCTCCTCAGACTCCTAAGGTCCCTAGACCACAGCCCTTCCCCAGCAGGCTGCTGAGTTCCCTCCCCTACCACAGCCCAGCTTGACCCGAGGCTGCCCAGTTTCATTGTCACCCACCCTGTCTTTTCCAGACCCCTATCCTCTGAATGTACTCTCCCAGGCTTCCATGCAGCACCACCTTCCTCACCCCCAGCACAGCCTGAAAGCCCCCTCAGTTCCCAGGCCCTCTGCTTATCAGCTTGTCCTGTGTCCTGACCAGCACCCTCCCTGTTAGCGTGGGCGCCCTGGGCGAGGTAGGCCAGTGAGGTGGGTGCTGCCTTGGTTGCTCCTGAATGGTGGGAGGTTGTTTTGGCCATGAGGGCATGGTGTTCTCTAGGACCCCAGGAGAGGTGCTGGGATTCCTCCCGCCCCTCTGGCGCTGCTGGTCCAGCTCCCCAGGACCCCGGCCCCTTCCGAGAGAGCTGCTGGCCTGGCATCTGGTTCAGCTGCCCTATGCCTTCATTTATGGGCATTGGATGGTGGCAGGCACCATGGCACGGGTGAGTTGTCATTTGTTGGGAAGTTCTGCTTGATGCTGCCTTAAGCCTGTTGTCACAGGCAAACAGGTTCAGTGGGGATGGAAGTCAGGAGGGTTTCTGTCTTGCTTTGTGTGTGTGTGTGAGGGAATGTGTGTATGTGCAGTATCTGCTCACCCCACCTTCCCTTCGTTTTGACAAGCAGGAGTCTGTGTTTACACTGAGGGTGCGGTGAGAGGCGTGAACCTCCTACCACCACCCATGAAGAAAAACCGTCATACATCAGGAAGTTCTTCCCTTAGTCTAACCTCAGTGCTTTATGCTTCAGCATGCTTTTGCAGGGAGATGGCATGAACTGCGCCAGCCAGTGCAGCCTGAGGTCACTTGTGGTCTTGGGGGGGGGACAGGGACAGCCCCTGTGTTCTGCTGCCCTTGGAGGGAGTCTTTTGTCTGTTTAAGTGGGATGGAAACTCATAAAGGACCTAGTGCACTCTAGAAGGGTCCTCATTGTGGGATCAAAGCTCTAGGGAGCGTGAGCAATCCCAGAGCCCCAGAAGAACCAGGACAATCTCTTTTAGCCCATCCTCTTGTCTTTAGGCAGTACAGGGGCAGCTCTAGAAAGGGCCTCCTTTTGGGAGCAGGCACCCCACTTCACAGAGGAAAATAAGGCCCAGTGCACCATGGTGTGGAGCAGGCTCACAGAGCTTGTGTGGAAATGGATGTTCTCAAGGGGCTACTGAGCAGAGCCAGAGGGGGGTGCCTGTTGCTTGGGAAGGGTGTCAAGTCCTTGGCTTTGGTTAAGGAGCCCTGCGGACCCTCATCTGGCCTGGGTCTTCCACTGACCAAGTGACTCTGGGGCCTAGAGGCATGGCCTGTCCCTTGCCCTCAGGAATATACCCATGTCCTTGGGTTCCCCTAGGACAGGCCTCACCTCCTACCCTTCCTTCTGTTGTTTGCATGTGGAGGCCCCACCAAGCCCTGCTGGATGGCGCACTGCCCTACTTGGTCCTCCCTCGCCCCTTCTGCCATGGCTGTGGTTCTGTGCAGGAGCCTAGGCTTGCCCATGGGGCAGACCTGAATTGGAAGCAGAGAGAGGGTACATGGCTTGCCCAAGGAAACACCGCAGACAAGTGGAAGAAACACTCCTGCTTTAGAGCCTCTGTACCATCCTGAGGCCTCTCCCCTTCCTGCTCTGCTCCCAGGCCTTCATGCGCTCTGGCTTTTCCCTGAGTCCCAGAGGGCCCAGAAAGGGACCAGGAGCAACTGTCCTCTCCTTTCTGCTCTGGTATTGACCTCTCTCCCTTGGCCCTTCCCTGCCCACACTTCTCTCTCTATCCTGGACTGCACCCCTGCCACCAAGTCCCTTCACTCCTTCCCCTCTCCCTTCTTTTATAGTCTGCTGTTTGGAGGGGGCTACTGGGGTCTGGGGGCTGCTTGTGCCAGGCCTGCTCACTTCACTGTTTTGTTAATGGTCACCAAGCACTTAGCATATACTAGAGCTGTTCTAAATACTTTTCAAAAATTAACTCAGTCTACTGATAAACCCATTACTCCGATATGTTCTGAGTTCCAGAGTGGTTTCAGTAATTTTCCCGAGATTACACAGCAAGCCAGTGGAGCCAGATTTAAACCCAGCCATGGGGCTCCAGGTACCACTCTCTAAACCATTGCTTGTGTTTCCTGGGGTCCTCATAGCTTCTGCTAGGAGACTTAGCTCCAGTAAGCAGCACCCCTAAAGAGTTGTCAACTTCTCTTCACCCACAGCAAAGAGTACCTCATCTCAAGGCCAAGCTTGAGAGTTGGGAGGCTTGAGTACTGTAATGATCATCAAGGTCATCGCTCTGGCCCCCGGGCCCCCTTCCTGGGCCTATACCCACTGGTTCCCACCCTGTGCCCACTGCAGAGGTGTAGGGTGACATCAGCACTGGCATTTGAGGGAGAAAAGTCACCCATGGGAACCAAATTACATAGCTCAGCGAAGCACTCTTTTTAAGGGATTAGCCAGCGTCTCTGCTCCATCTGTGCAGCTCAGCCTTGGGGATGATGCTCAGTGAAAGCTGCTTGTCTAGCTCTCTAGCTGAGCACACTGGATGTGGACCAGGAGACTCTGCTCCAAGGACATGAGCGGAGAGAAAGACAGCAGTCCCACCTCAGAATCCTCTGGCTTTTATCTCACAGACTTGAGTTCAAATCTAAACGGAACCACTTGCTAGCTGTGTGATCTTGGGCAAGGTACTCAGCCTTTCTGGTCCATTTCCCCATCTGCACAGCTGGGAAAATAACAGCTGCCATGATGATGTGAGTACTAATCTGCAATCCATTTGCTAAGTTCCTGCAACATTCAGACACAGCCATCACATGACACTTTCTTCCTTCTACTCCTCCTGGTATTCCCATCCCACAGGGCTCCCAGAAACACGCAGGGTTTGCAGAATCAGAAACCAAGAAGCAGATGAGGACTGGGCCTGGTTCTCTATTTACTGAATGGCCAGAGGTTTCCTCCTCCATGAGCTGGCACTAATGTCGTCTTTCACAGGCTTGTCGAGAGAAAGAAAAGGTAGATACGTCAAGCATCCTGCGGTGGCTGGCACACAGCGAGCAGTCACTGCAGCCATGGCTGTCCTGATTTCCTTCTTGGGCAGGACAGGAGGGCTAGTCTCAAGGGTTTCTTGGAGTTGAGAATGGGAGCAAGTTTGGGAGCCAGAGGATTTCCTCAAGCCCCATACCAGCTACGGGCCACGGCTCTGAGTCTGGGGGCTGTGGTGCCCAGTACCTGTTCCCTCCACTCAGTCGATGAGGCCCAGTCACCCATCCCCTGCATTCCTATCTCCTGACATGCCAAAGCTGCTACATCTTTACTCACACTGTCTCCCTGGCAGCCTCCTCTCACCAGCCCCACACACCCCCTTGGCTCTGATGGTGCTGCGGGGGAGCTGAACAGGGTGGCCCGGAGAGAAGCTGGGGCCAGAGGCTTGAGGGATGGGTGTCAGGGTGGGCCTTGGGAGCTCAGCTCTCCCATCCACCTGCCTAGGAGCTCTTCCTGTGGGAAGCGTTCCCTGGGCCACCACAGGGGTTCAGCCACCTGAGGCCATGTGGCAGGTCATTATGCAGACACCCCTCAGACTCCATCTTGGGGTTCCTTAGCCCCTGACATTAGGATGGGTCACTATTTCCCATCTCTGTTCGGTTACCTGAGGCTTAGCCAAGCAGCCTTCCCATTGGCTGGGGCAGGGGTGGAGCATCATGACCCATGTTCAGGGAAATGCCAGGGCCCTCTCCCACTCTCCTCACCTTGCCAATCAGGGAGGCAAATTTATCATTGAGGACCTTCATCTCCTCCTTCTCCTGGTTTTTCTGCTGGTGGATGGCTGGGTCTACCCTGAGGTCCAGGGGCACCAGCAGGCTGGAGTTCACAGTCACCTTGGAGATGCTGCCAGCTGGCATGCAGCCTGTGAGGCTTCGAGAGCTGAAGCCCAGCCCCGGAGACCCACGGCTGCTCCATCCCAAGGTCCCAGGCCTCGGGCTGCCCGCAGGGGTCACCTCGCAGCCACTGAGGCTGCTGAAGCCGACGACACAGGAGCGGCCGGCCATGGTGGCCCCCGCCGGGCCTGGGAGCGGGAGGGCCCGGCAGTGAGGGAGCAAGCCTTGGAGTTGGAGTGCTGGTGGGTGGCTGCCTCCTGTCACAGCAGGGCCGGCTGGGGACTGAGGCACAACACCTGTTGCACGGTGTTCATTAGCTTCGGGAGGGCGGGACGCCTCCCAGCCTGACCAACCTGTTAGATGAAGTGGCTCCCGCCCCTCCCGAACCACGCGCCCAGCCTCCCCAACTAGGGACATCTGCTTTGCTCGGGCTGGCCAACAAGAGAGGGGCGAGGCTGGGTGGGCCGGTGGCTAGGGTGGGCAGTGACAAGAAGGCAAACTTAAAAAGAAAGAGCGAGCGAGCGAGCGAGCGAGAGAGAGAGAGAGAGAGAGAGAGAGAGAGAGAGAGGAGAGAGAGAGAGAGAGAGAGAGCTTGTGGCCGCACACCTCTGCATACCTGAAGGCTGACGTATCTGTGCTCACATACTTCTGGAAAAGATGAGGCAAGCACAGCCCTGAGTCCCGAGTGGAGGACAGCTGTCTTGGGCACTGTGCCAGGCTGGCATTGGAAAACAGCGCCTTTATTATTTATTTTCCAGCTGCCAGAGTCCCCCTAGCCTATCTTCTCCCCACCCCCTTCCTGCCTTTGCTCTTTACTGAGAATCTGCTGTGTGCACCACACTGTCTCAAGGGCTGCAGAAAGTACATGGTTAAGGCCAAGAGTCCGTGGCTTTGGCAACGAGATTGGGTTCAAGACTCAGCTTGGCTGTTTCTCACTTGTGTGACCTCAGTCAGGTGACTTTGCCCTCATCTGTAAATCGGGGATGAAAATCCCAGCCATGGGTCCTTAGTAAAAGGCCTGCACGAAGTAGCCCACTTCGGTCCATGGTGCCCATCTGAGCTGCTGGGGTGGCCCTGATTGGAAGCAGCTCTGCCTGCAGAGTTTAGAGAGCCTTCCTGCAGCTTCCCTTGATTTCTTCCTGTACTCCCACCCCATCCCCATCATTCTGTTTGTTCCTTTGACCTTCTTAGGAAAATGTTGGAGAAACAGATGACACCTGGCCCCTGAGCCTTCATGGACCGCAGCTCCCTAGCCTGGAACTCCAGAGGTCTGTTCCTTCTTACTGAAGGACTGCCAGCCTCCTCCTTCCGCCCTGGCCCCAAGGCCACAGTGGCTGCACTGGTATATCCCTGGGCCTGATCTATTACTCTCGAGCACCAGAGGATGTCTGGGAGACACTGAGGTCAGAGATGAAGGGGACTCGGACCCGGCTGGGTCTTGAGGAAGAGAAGTCTTAATGGTGGCCTGCCTGCCATTCACCTTGACCTCTTTCCTATTCATGGGCACTTCTGGCTCATTTGGACACAAGGCTTTGCTCTGAGGCCATGGGTCATTCTGATCCTGGATTCTAGGATCTGTTGTGGATGGTGAGGTCCTTCTGGGTGACAGGGTTACTGGGATGGTGATGGTGTTTGCCCCACTTCTGCCAAATGTTGTGTTCTCTCACTGGGCAGCCAGTGGAACGTACCCGAGCCTCCTCCCATCGTATGGCATGTGGTCAGACATAGTGCCATGCCTTCTCCCACCCCATCACCCCCACGTGCTCTGAGGGGGTAAGGGATGGCATCTGGAATGGGAATGCTCTCTCAGTCCTTCCCGCCACCTCCATTTGAGGGAGATGCTGAATTCATGACCCCTGGTTTATAGTGTGGGGTGGGTAATGTGCCTGGTCTCAGGGCACTGATTATCAGTGGTGGCTTAGCTGCTGATGGCTGGTGGGAATAGGAGATTTTGCTTTTTTTCAGCCTCTGAAGTCCAGGGCTACAGGAAGGACAGGAGACAGGAAAAGAAGCTGCCCGAGTCTCCTCACTATGGGGCCTCAGTCAGGGCAGTGCCCCTAATGCTCAGAGGAATTTTTGCCCAGATTTAGCCTATCGCTTCTTTTGGATCTCAGTAGGGGCCTAGGTGAGCCTCTGAGCACAGACAGGTCATGGGTAATTGCCACATCCCTGGCTGTTAGACTGGCATCTTGGGGCTTGCCCCTGGGGCTTTACCTGGAGGTGTTTCAGCCTCCTTAGAAGAATAGAGGGCACGCTTGCTGGGGCAGGGCCTGGGGGCCGCCTGCTGCTTCCTTTCTGCCTCAGTCTCCCTTGGATGAAGTCTGTGCCTTTGACTGCCCCAGCTGTGACTGCTGAACATGAATAGCAGCAAAAAAGCCCCAAACAAACAAAACTCTGCAGCTTGCTTGGCTCTGCCTCCTTCTCCCTCCCAAGTCCCCTGCCCTCCCCTACCTTTGCCTGCACCCACTCTTGGGGGTACCTCTGGGGTCATCTGATCCAGTTGTTCTTGATCAGAGGCTCCTCCCCACAGCCATGGAGACTCCACCCTCCGGAGCCCTGACATAACCCTCTCCTGGCCTTATGAAGAGCTCAGAGATCAGGACAGCAAGAAGCCTATGGGAGGGGGGGGGATGTTCAGTTTCTCTGGAGATTGTCCAGGTCGCAAACCTGTCTGGAGCTGCAGGTGGGTGCAAGCCTGAGCAACGCTAGCTGGGAGGGACATGGGGACATCTATGCCCTTCTGGGACTTGTCCTTTGTTGGTCCTTCCGTGGTCCCGGGAAGTAGTCTCTCCCACTCTTTGTCAAATCTATCCAGGTGCCCCTAGGTCCCTGTAACAGGTGACTGGTAGTCTTGCTCACACAGGAGGTGGGGAGAGAACAGAGGAGAGAGCAGGAGGAGACCTCATGCATTCCTTGGTGACCTCTGACCTGACTCCCTCTCTCTCATCCACCCCTCTTCCCTGCTTCCTGTCTTGTGATGCCTTTCTCTGGCCTGTCTGATGGGAGGAGAGGCTTCCAGATGTATGGCCTTCTGGGAAAGGCATCCAGCCCTATGTCATAGTTTCAGGGCTTCTCTGCTTTGCTCTCTCCCCAGTGACTGGGATGCCCTCAGGCTAGCCTGTGGAGAGGTAACCTCCCACCTCAGGACAGGGACACATGCTTTCTGGGTGAATGATCCAATGAGCACATGCCAGCCTGGGAGCCAGGGAGCCAGGGAAGGGTCAAGAGTCTTCAGGGAAGAATTTAGCCTCACCCCAGGGCAGGATGGGAAGGCCTCCCACAGGTTCTACCCCAGTCTCCATCCCTTTCCTAAATGTGTGTCTGTGTTATCCATGACTAAGGCCATTACCTGCTCAGTGCCTGGCCTCCTTACTCCGGGTCTTCCCTAGAAGAAGGGCTGTCCTCAGGCCCACAGGAGAGGCCTGAGAATGTGGGGATGTGGCCTGCATGCGGTGTAATAAGCATTTCTGAGGATTCCAAAGCCCAGAATGGGGAAGGGTGTGGGCCCAGAAAGGAGCAAGCAGAAACCAGGATGGAGAGATGAGACTCTTCCACATGTCAGACAGGCCCTAGACACTGAGCAGGGGCACCAGCACAGCCAAGGGGTTTGGAGGCACCTTCCCAAAGGGGATAGAAGCTGAGGCCTGGAGGAAGAGGACCAGCCAAAGTGGAACAGGGACAGGGTAGGAGAAAGGTGCTCCAGGCTGGGCAGCATCACTAACGGTGGTAAGAGGCCTGCAGGTGGTTATAGTGACAGGATCCTGTATTATTGCAGAGTCACAGGTGCTGTGGAGCTCAGAGAGCGATGGCTTCCTGAGGGGCCTGAAGAAACTACAATCATGGCATCTCACTACTGGAAACAGGGGCCTTCTGTGGCTCTCTGTGGCATTGGGTAAAGAAAATTCCCAGAAATGGCCATCGGAGATCCTTTGTGTCTGAAGCGCTTCTTCCCTGGCTCCCAGCTCCTTCCTGCATCCTCTCAGCAACTATGCCTTCTTCCATGGTCGTACCTGGGACCACAGCTCACACGTAGAACACCAGCATCACAGAGTTTTCCTGATGGCCCTTGTCTACAAAAAGGGCCTCAGATGGGCCAGGAGGTTGCAGACCCCTGGAGGCTGTGAATTGGCTCAAGGTGGGTTGTGGGAGAACATGACAGGGGCCATGGCGGGAGCTCTGGACCCGGAGTTAGGAAACGTGGTTTGTCCTCTGGAATCCACTGTTTAGCAAATTGTGTGTGGTTTGGGATCAAACACTTGGCTTCTATGGGCCTGTAAAATTAGGTCACACCCGATGATCATTGTGTTTGTTTATTTATTTATTTATTTCTGTTTGGTTCAGGAGGTGCTCCTTAACCTGTTGCCAACACCACTGCTCTGCCAGGCTTTCAGCCCACAGAATGAACCAGGCCCTTGGCCAGGCAGTGCCAGCGGAGAGCGGGTGTGCCAGGCTCTGTAATGAGGGCAGGCCTTGAGGGCCGGGGGAGGCAGCAGAGCTAATTATGCTTTCCCATCCTCAGCCCACTTAGCCCAATTTGTACTTCTATATAATTGTTTGTTGATGCCACTCCAGCTGTGCCGAGCTCTGTGAGCACAGAGATCGGTGGGTTCGGTGGGTTCGGTTCTCCACTGCTTCACACAATGCTTGACACTTAATTAGGTCCTGGTGAACTAGCTCTTTCTAGAATGAGTGAAAAGGCCACCTTGCACACAGGCAGGATATTTGCCGTATGTATTGGGACAGAGGGCATATCACCAAGAGCCTTGGGGGGCTAGAGAATCACAGACCCCAGATAGGCCCTGGCTACCTGTTTCCCCAGGCTGAGTTGGGTAGATTGAGATGGACCCAAACTTGACACAGGGCCCTTGTCCTGGAGGGTCACCTGAACCACCACCAGCCCACCTGCGTCCTACTGATTCCTAAGCATCCTTTACTCATTGTATTTCCTATTCAGTGTCCAGGAGAACTCTGGGCCTTCCTGTCAGAGTCAAATGCCCAGTGGGTCTGGATATAGAGAGTTTTGCATCCAGGTTAGGATACAAGCTAGAGGCCCCCAGGCTATTCCCCTTCATGACAAGATCCCCGTATGGAGCACAGAGGCTTCCCCTGGTCTAAGTTTCAGGCTGGCCCAACCTCCTCCGGGGAACCCAGCCCATGGCCAGCTGTGTGGGTGCTGGGATCATGCCAGAGGCATTTTGGCATGGTTGTCAGGCCTGCCTCTGGGTGGAGGATCAGGAAGAAGGATTGCACAAGGGGAAACTGGCAGAGTCCCCTGCTTCCTCTGGCTATTGACGCCTCCCAGGGAGGGCCGAGGGACAGCCCAGGCTACCTACCTGGTTCCCCGGGAAGCACACATCCTTTCAGCTATCTATCTCCCAGGAGGAAATGCCAGTCCTAGAAAGAGCCCCCTCCCTGTGCCCACTCCCTGGAACTCCCCCATGCCCAGCTCATGTCCTACCATGAGGACAGGCCTTAGGCACACACTCAGTGCTTCTCTCTGCCCTCCCCAGAACCTCCACACTGGCCATCAGCAGGCTCCACCTGACCTTCCCTGCAGGAAGTCTCCCCAGAAGTCCCCTCCCTTGTCCTCTGAGAGGGAGAGCTCTCCCTAACAACCTTCATGATGGCAGGGACGTTCTTGGTCACAGTTCTGTTGCCCATGCAGAATAAACAGTAAAGAGCTGTTGGATCATGCTCAGTGGTACTCTACAGCTTGGCATCAACTTCGCTGGTTTTCTTAAGCAACGATCCCCCCTTCCCTGTCCTTTAGAATCTGGGGACCTTGTTTTCCTCTTCTAGGTCCCCCACCCGCCTCCATGCCTAGAGCCCAAGTCACTGGAGAAAGCAGCAATCTTGCCTCTCTTTGCTCTGTGTTACCAACTCAGGACAAGATTCTGGGGTCTCTCCAGGGTGCTGAGCAGTGTGAACCCCCAACCTTAAAAGCTGAGCTTACTTGGACTCAGTAGGTCCTGGTGAACTTACTGGTGAGCTGGCCCCTCACCCTTTCCTTCCTGGCACTGCACGCAGCTGTTCAGGAGCTGTCCCCCTCCCTGGGGCTTCTTTCAGACAGGAACAAAGAGCTACCCGGGAGTGGTAAGGCCACATTGGAGACTTATTCGCTGAGCCCAAATCTCTGCCCCAAGCTTCAGAGACTGCCTTTATCTGGTCTGATAATAGACCGAAACCGTGTTCTGCTCACTGTAGAGATCTGTGCACCTGCCAAGGTGGCAGCATCCTAGGGTGGCACTGGGCACCACTCCAGCTGATAATCTGGCCATTTCTGAGGAGGTGCAGCCAGGCACGGAGCCACCAGGTTGCCGGCCGCTCACCTTATAGGGACACCCTACTCATGCAGGGGTCCTTAGTGCCCACGTGGGGAGCTGAAGCGTGTCTATTGTTCACTTGTGTGTGTATTCCCAGTACTGAGCTCAGCATGGAGCATACAGTAGACCTTGATGGCTGACCTTCACTCATTCAGCACCTGCTTAGCTAAGACCTCTTGCTACCAAGCACCTGCATTGTCTCTTCCCCATCCTTTGGCTGCCTTCCTCCAGCACTTGTTGGGGATCCCTTGATGCAATGAGGTGGGGAGCCTCTAAGGTAGCTGATGTGAAACACCAGCCCACCATGTCTTAGGGAGAAGGAGGTAGGAGTCTGTCCTTTTGTTCCGTAACTCACAAGTGTCTGAGTTTGTAAGTGCTTAGGCACGCCCAATACCATTGGCCTTCCATTTTTCAGGGGAGTGGGATTTGTACCCACATCTTCTGCCACATAGGTCAGCACCAAGGCTAGTCCTTCAATGGTGTTTGGGAGCATCGTCCCTCAGTTAGCCTCTGAGTTTCTGGAGGAATAAGGAGAGCAGGCTCAGAGCTGGGCTTGGCATGGGTCAAGGATGGAGGCAAAAGGTGAAAAGATGTGCAGGGTGGTGCAGGCAGGAAGGCCTGACTGATGAGTGCAGCCAGGTTCCAGACAGGAGCTTGCCTGAGCTGCTGGCAGGAGCGGGCCTGGCCAGCAGGTATCTGACAACCTCAGCAACCCTATTGTCTTGCCTTTGGCTGTGTCCTGAGAGGACAAACAGCGCCCGGCAAGACTGGGGCCTAATGACTGTTTTCAGCAGGCAATTCCTCTATGCGGGGTCTATCTTCCAGGGTGATCGCTCTGCAGTCTGTACTTACTGGAGTAATAGCAGCTCAGGCTGGGGCCTCTTACCTGTGTGCTGGGCCCCAGGGCTCTGCAAACTGATGGTGGCTGAGGAGGGAGAGGAAGGCTGGAATAAACAGGGACATGATGCCCCACCCTGTCTTAGTCCTCAATCCTAGATCACTGCTGGTGCGTACCCTCACAGCATAGATACCCCCATCGGTACCATGCCCCCAATGTCAGCCGCTGCCAAGGCCCTACAGACTCCTCTCAAGTCTCTGAGGTCTCATCCATACACTGCTCTCCATTCAGTCCCAGGAGGCTGAGAGCTTTGAGCATGCGTGCGGCTTTTTACACCCCACGACCATGTGGTCGGTGTTATTTTCAGTTCGCCATTGAAGATGCTGAAGTTCTGTATCTTACATGACTTGTCCAAGTTCAGTCAACCTGGCAGGCAAAATAATACCCCTCCCTAAAGATGCCTGTCATGACAGAAGTGACCTGGCAGATGTGAGCAAGAGAGAAATGTGGACATAGACAATTCGGGGTTATTTAAGTGAGTCCTTTAAGTGTAGCTGAGGAAGGCTGCGGTGATGTGCTGGCTTTCAAGCCAGAAGGGAGCTGAGGAGTGTGGATGGCACACTCTCCTCAGAGCCAGAAGAAGCAAAAGCCTGGTCTTGCTGATGCCCTGATGGTAGTAGCCCAGCAAGACCCATTTCAGATTTTTGACCTTCAGAGCTGTAGCAACAAATGAAAGTTGCATAAGTAAATACCACTTCACTTAAAGTCACTGAGTTTATGGTGATTTTTATTTGTAAGTGTTTATTTATTTTTATGTGTGCGCATGTGTATGGAGGTCAAAAACAATGTTGGGAGCCCAGTTCTTTTTTCTTTTTTCTTTTTTTGAGACAGGGCCTCTTATTGGCCTGGAGCTCACCAAGTAGACTAAATTGTCTGGAAAGCTCTCCAGGGGTGTGCTGGCATTGTGAGTCTCTTTGCTATCATGCCTGACTTTTAAAAAAAGATTTATTTATTTATTTATCTGCAATCAGAGGCATAGAGACAAGAGAGACAGACAGAGAGAATGGGCACACCAGGGCCTTCAGCTGTTGCAAAGAAACTCCAGATGCATGCACCACTTTGTGTACCGGGCAAGTGCCTTAACCTATGAGCCATCTCTGTAGCCCCCATGCCTGGCTTTCTAATGTAGGTTCTGGGGATCACAATTAGGTCCTCATGCTTGCTAGAAAAGCACATTACTGACTGAACCATCTCCCCTGCTCTCCTGGTGGTTTTTATAACAGCAGCAGGAAACAAAGCCCTTCCCCCACCCCAAGACTGGAAGGGGTAGAGCTAGGGAAGGACCTGAGGACTTCCCAGGTAACTAACTCTACCCAGCCATCTCCCTCTCCCACAAGCAGCCAATGGTGGGACAAAGCAGTTGCGTCATAGGAGAGGATGGGGCAGGTGCCAAAGTGGAGCAGAGTTCCCTCCAGTGATCTCCAGCCTCTCCTTCCTGCCTGTCCCCTAACATGGAGGTCAGGAGGGCCGAGAAACATGGCCACAGCAGCCCATTTTGTGGAGGTTCAAGTGTGGCAAGATCAGAGCTGGCATGAGGAAGGCTGTGCCCCACAGACCTCAGCTGCCTATTTCTGCCGTGGCGTGCTTTTTCGTCCTGGTTGCTGAGCTGTCTGAAGCAGGTATGTAGGCCTCTGCTCCGAGACTCCTGGGAGAATGGGTTTGCATCCCATGTGTGAGCATGGCTGTGTTTACTAATGCCCTGTGTGTGAATGTGCAGACATGTCCATTCACATCCCCACGTAGGAAGAATGTGTTTTTATGTTACTAGGTGAGTGTGAGGGTGCAAGCATGGCTATTCACATTTCTGCTCGTGAATGTTCCAGTGTGTATTTCCTCCTGTGTGCATATGTGTTTTCAGGCTCTCTGTACTCAGTGTGGTCCCCTCCCCCAGCCACCATTGCCTCATCCTGTGACACAGCCACTAATGACTGTTTGCCATTGTCTGTGCATGGTAGCATCACCCGCTCTAATGACAGTCTCCCTGCCTAATGACCTGGCTCTTGCCCCGTCATTTGGGAGCCACAGGGGCACTGGCCCGGTGGCTAGAGAGATGTTGACGAGCTCAACACATTTCCTGCTGGGTGTCTGTGGAGGTGGGGGAGCACTGGTCCCACCCCTACCCTACAGCCCTCAGGGTGCCCGCGTGGGCTGGCATTTCAGCTGGCTGGTGGCATTCCTGGGACCTGCCTTCTGTCTAGGCAGGGTTGAGGGCTGCTGCTGGACTGGAAGATGCTCGCAGTGGTCCCTCCCCATGAGGTGCCCTGCACCCCACAAGGCAACCTGACCTGCGTTAGGCACCAGCAGGCACCATAGACCAGAGACTGCCTCCACGATCTGAGATGCCCTTTTTGAGCAGGGTTCTCTGGGCTCAGGATGCTCTGGTCTGGGACTGCCTCTGGGAGCAAGGAGTTTGGAAGTGCCGAGGAGTTCTTGGGGCTCAGGGCAAGTTTCCCCGTGCAGAGACCATGCAAGAACCTTGCCCCCCAGTAATATTTTAAAAATATTATTTATTTATTTATTTGCAAGGAGAGAGGGAGAGAATGGTATGCCAGGGTCTCTAACCACTGCAAACTAAGTCCAGATGCATGCACTCCTTTGTGTGTGCATCTGGCTTTACCTGGGTACTGGGGAATGGAACCCCTGTATTTAGGCTTTGCAAGCAACACCTTAACTGCTGAGGCATCTTTCCAACCTCCCAAGTGATACTTTAAATTTTATTTTTAAATATTTTTTTATAGAGAGAGAGAGAGAAAGAAAGAGAGAATGAGTGCATCAGGGTCTCCAGCCACTGCAAACAAACTCCAGACAAATGTACCACTTTGTGCAACCGACTTTCCATGGAAACTGGGAAATTGAACCCAAGCTGTCAGGGTTTGCGAGCAAGCGCCTTTCACTACTCAGCCATCTCTCTCTCCAGCCCCCAAGCAATACTTTTATTATGACTGAAATGAAGTTAAAATGGCCTTCTTGGTAAAAGGAGTATCCAGGAGGAGCTGCTTACCTTTTGGTGAAGTCTCTGGTTTGTGCTCTTATAGTTTTGAACCTATCCATCTTCTTGTCTCCTCTTACATATAGACCTGCCTCCTTCTATCTGAACTTTACCTGGATGGGCAGAGGAGCCCAGAACCCTGCCTGGAGCACAGGAATTCACTAAGGGTTTTTCTAGTTCAGGGATGCATGCCTGGAACTAGATGTATGCTCCTGAAGCAGGTGGCCAGCGGTGTTCTCTGCAGAGGAGGTGACAGCAGGGACTCCTGGGTTGTTCCAGAGAAGCTGCATGTAAAGCACTCAGAATTTGTGGGGCACAGAGCATGCTTTCAAAGCCTATGTGTCTTCACTGCCTGTGTCTGCATCGAGGAGGGCCACTGGTGTATGAGACTGTAGTGACATTCTCACTGTCGTCATCGGTTGTGACCCTTGTCTTCCTCCACATGAGAGTTTGCTAAATGAAAGAGGAAGGAAGGAGCAAATAAATGTAGCAGCTGTCTTCCTGCTGACTCAATGTCCCTGTCTTGGTAGGAGCACTCATTCCCTTGCAGGCCCAGGGCAATGACTCGTCTATGTCACTTACACCAGGATTTTTCAGATTGTTGTTTGTGACTCGCTAAAGGGTCATGAGAATAGAAAGCTCTTGCTAATGCATTGCAAATTACTATTTAATGATGGCAAGTGTGTGGACCTCTGTGTAAAATGTATTTTATACTGGAGACTGAGATAAAGGGCTGGTGACGGCTGACTTGGAGAAGTCTCAGGGAAGGACTAGAACAATGGGGACCCCTGAGTTTCCTTTGTTTTTCCAGAACCTGGGCAGGAGTCGGGGGCAGACCTGTGCCAAGGGCCCAAGTGTTCTGTTTTCCAGTAGCTGTGTTCCAGCTGGAAGCCCGCTGCTCAGAAGCCCCCCCCCCCTCCACATTTTCCTGGAGCAGGTCTGAGCTTGGCATCCAGGAGTGGCTGGCAGGTTGGAGAGTAGTGTGGTCATGCAGGATCCAAGAGAAGGCCTCTCAGCCATGCCTGTCCAGTGCTCCTGCACCTGGACCAGGCTCTCTGCTCCTCCCTCCTCAGTCCTGGGCACTCAGTTGGTCACTGGTGGGTAGGGTGAGGGCATCAGAAAATGCTTATTCCAAAAGTAGACCAGTGTGGGAGGTATGTGTGGGGATTCACTCTAGCCCCCAAACATCTTCCCCTTCCCCAACATACCAGCTTCCCTTATCCCCAGCATGGGCTGCTGGGATCTCCTGAGTGAGGGCGTACATGCCGTCTTCTCACGGGGTTTCTTTTACAGTGCCCATTCTGCAGATGGTGTTCTCAAGGCACAGAGCGGTCAAGTCCACTGTCAGGGTGTC
This sequence comes from Zapus hudsonius, assembly GCA_004024765.1. Taxonomy (NCBI): domain Eukaryota; kingdom Metazoa; phylum Chordata; class Mammalia; order Rodentia; family Dipodidae; genus Zapus; species Zapus hudsonius. Next base: position 69,982 of record PVHP010003554.1, read on the forward strand.
CTAGAGCCTACAGGACCTATACCAGGTTAGTCTCTCTCTGCAGCCTCTGTGCTGGTGGGGATGCATTATGAGCAGACAGGCTGGTTCCCAAGGCTGCAAAATGCGAATCTGGTCTTGGACTAAAGGGAGAGAGAAGCTTTCCTTCTGAGTGGGAACTGACCTCAGGCACCCCTCCCCTCGCCCCAGAGTCCTGTCAGGTAAGATACTAATCACCTGGGGCCTCCCTGACAATCAAAGAACTTGAGCATAGGGAGAAGCTTCTCACTGTGGAGAATTTCATCAGGGAGACTCTGCTTGATTATCAAGGGGAAAAAGTTGCAACAAGAGAGATGTGACTTTGATTCCAGAATGTTCCTTGGCACTCCTTAAGGGCAGGGACTAATCCTCTAGCAAAATGGGCTTAATTAACACTCGGGACTCTCAGAGCTGCAGAGGTGTAGATTTGTGAGAACATTTGCAATGGTTCACATAAACAAGGGTGAGGGAGCACAAGGTAAACTTTACTACATCTGAGAGCTGAGGGGACGCAGAAGAAACCATGGGAAGAGCTGGGTGGGGTCAGCTAGGGAAGGCTTCCCAGAGCAGGGCAGTGTGGACGAGGCTGGGAAGGACCAGGCTTTCTCTGAGTGGGGAAAGGCAGGGCCAGCAGCAGGCAGCCGGGTACCCATCAGTTCCTAGAGACCCTAACGTTGACACACAATTTTGTGACTTGCTACCCTGGGAATTTGCTCTGTCTCCTGGTGGAGGGGAGGGGGACAGCTGTGCAGCCCATTTGTTGCATGGCATGGAAATGTGGCATGGACTTGAGTCACATAGTCGTCTCTGGAGATTTTAAGATATGGACCATCCAAGTGTTTTCTCTGTTGGGTGTGGGGATGAGAGGGGAGGGATGATGGCTTCCTAAGGTGGGGCTGAGGGAAGTTTGGGGACTCTCCTAGGGACAACTGCTTCCCTCCTCAGGGCTCAGGGGAGTCCCGCTGGCTTCTCTCCATGCTTGGCTGCCTCCAGGGCTGCAGCCTGTGCCTGGATCTCTGAACATCTGGGGTGGGTGCAGAGACACTCCTTAGCACTGAGATTGAGGAAGAGAACAGAGGAGGGAGACACAGCAGTGCTCCCTGGTGGGGAGAGGTGCTGGGGAGTGAAAGTATTTAGCTGCACTGTGAGATGGCTCTCTCTCTCTCTCTCTCTCTCTCTCTCTCTCTCTCTCTCTCTCTCTCTCTCTACCTGAGCTTACAGATCTGGAGGTTTAGGTTCCCATGATGGTCCAATCACTGTAGTTGGTGGCTAGATCACTCCTCCTGGGTTCTGGAACCTGCACCCTGTCTTTCTATAACTTGGTGGAGGGGGCTCATGGCTCCAGGGTTAGATTTTGGGGTGGGTGGAGGGAATTACTTGGTGAAACACATCCAAAATTGGCTTGAGAAAGAAAGATTGAAGGTCATGACTAGGGTGAACTTGGGCTGGGCTTGATTTCTGTTTGTTCTGCCTCGAGAGACGCACTGACAGGAGGACAAAGGCATCTGGAGATTTGTAGTCACTTTATAACTGGCATTTAGGTGTGTGCCTGCAGCAGCCTCAGGAATGAGGCATCTAGCCATTGTATCCTGCCAGCAAACTCTCTGGGCCTTAAAACGGAGACATCTGTCCAGTGTCCCCAGGAAGATGTGGGGGGGGCAGTATGTGACACTTGAAAAGAAGGGTGGGCTGCTCTTTTCTCACCCACAGTCTCTGGAGAAAGGATGGTGACAGTGAGACCATGCACAGTGTCAAGGGCCTGGAGGAGAAGTAAAGATGGTGGCTCTCTGGCCAGCAGCCACAGGTGGGGGGGGGGACGACCAGAGAGCTGCTGTATCTGAGCCCCATGGGGATAGATGGCTCTGCTATTAGTTCTCAGCAGCCTTCCCGCCTTTCCACCTCTGGGCCCTGGGCCCAAGCCATGCTGTCAGCACCTGCTTCTCAGGCCAGTGCCTGGCAGATGCAGCCATGAGATCATGGGGCGGGGCAAGTTGGCAGGCCCTGATCTCCCTGGAGTCGTGGCAGGTGCATATTGCAGACCTGAGCCCGGCGCCTCAGTAATCTCCCTTCTGGCCTCATCCCCTTGCAGGGAGGTGGCTCCTCCAACTTGCCAGCTCAGCCTTCACCTTGGTATCCAGGTTCTAAGAAAGATGGTATGAAATGACAAGATTAGACTTCACCAAGTACATACCACTGGAAAGATGGAGGAGGGAAGTTAGGGCAGAGGAGTAACATCAGGGGCGTGCATTAAAGAGCACGGCACCTGTTCTCTGCTCTATACTGTGCTAAGGGCTTTGCAGGCATTATCATCTATTCTTTGCCATGACCTTGTAGAACACAGAAACTCAGGCACATTTTCAGAGCCAGGAAGTCGGGGAGCTGGTGTCACACCCGATCTCTAACTCCTGAGTGCCCACTCCTGCCTTGTTTCATTCGCCTTCAGGGGCGAAGTTGGCAGGGTGCTGGAGGGCAAGAGGCCAATGAGCAGAAGAGATAAGAGCAGCATTCACACCTCAGAGGGTGGAAGTAACTGCGGGGAGTGGGTGGCATGCTTCTGCCTGGCACCTCTTGATTCCAAAAGGAGGTAAGGATATCAGAGCTGCAGCAAGGCGAGACAGCAAGACGTCGTGACTCTGAAGCTGCTTGTCACTGGCAGGCAGAGCCTCTGTTTTCTGGTAGGACAACTTGAAGAGAGCTGTGCCTGGAAGAGAGTGGGTTGATGGTCAAGTTGGGAGTTTGTGGAGTGTGGGTATCAAGACTCTGAGCACTGTGTGCAGACATATATGCAATGGTGAGTTTTCTGTTGCTCTGGCTCTGAGAGCTCCAAAACATCTGTGTTGTTGAATCATAGGCCCTTGAGGAAGCATTGTTTTATATATATACATATATATATGCAGAGAGAAAGAGAGAGGGAGAGAGAGAGAAAGAGAAAGAAGAAATACAAAGAGAATGGGTGCACCAGGGCCTCCAGCCACTGCAAATGGACTCTAGATGCATGAGCCACTATGTGTATCTGGATTTATGTGGGTACTGGGGACTCAAATCCAGTTGTTCGGGATTTGTGGGCAAGCACCTTACCTGCTGAGCCATCTCTCCAGCCCTGGAATGTATTCCTTAAGGTATAAGACACTACTGTCATGATGGGCCCTTGAGGAAGCATTGTCCCTTGCTGGTGGTCTGGGGTGTATTTCTATTCAGGTATAAGACGCTACTGTCTTGAGTGGGGATCATCCTCCAATTTGACAGATCATTTGTTCCAGTCCAAAAGCCCCCACCCTCTTAAGGAGTTTTCTTTGTCCCCTTCTCTAAGGTCCCTCTCCTTTCCCTGAGGATGAACCAAGATCACAGTGGCCGACATGCTCCCTTCCTTTCCTGTGAGTCCACATCTGATTCCCAGTGTTCTAGAGTACACAGGTTGGACTCACTTATACTCATAGCAGAGATCGTGGAGAGAAAAGGTGCTGGGTCTGCTCAGGTGGATACCTAGGCCCTGCCTTCAGGTTCCTTCTTGTCAGGTGCCACAGTGGCTACTCCCCCTCCCCCTGCCCCATCTACCTGTGGAATCAGGGGTCTGCTATGTGGCACACACTCAGGAGGCAGAGGTAGGAGGATCACTGTGAGTTTGAGGCCACCCTGATACTACATTGTGAATTCCAGGTCAGCCTGGGCTAGAGTGAGACCCTACCTCAAAAAACAAAAAATATTTTTATTTATTTGTGAGCACAGAGGAAGAGAGGGAGGGAGGGAGGGAGGGAGGGAGGGAGAGAGAGAGAGAGAGAGAGAGAGAGAGAGAGTGAGAATAGGTATGCCAGGGCCTCTAGGCATTGCAAATGAAGTCCAGACATTTGCACCACCTTGTGCATCTGGCTTTACATGGGTACTGAGGAATCAAACCCAGGTCATTAGGCTTTGCAGCAAGTGCCTTAACCGATGATTCATCTCTCCATCCCAGAGTATGTGTTTTAAGGCCCAGCTGCAACAGAGTCCAAGAATGGGATCCTGGAGACTATCCAGCCTCATCTAGTTTTTCTTTACAGACAAGGCATTAAGAGAAGACAGGGTCTTGCCCAAAGTAACAACACAGTGATCAGGGAAGGGGTGGGGGATGGGGAGGGGACGGGGGACTGCACATAGCAGGTGATTCCCAGGCCATGGCTCTTCCCACCATGTCCCATTGTCTCCTTAGTGCTGACAAGCCCTTCTCTGCCTCCTTCTCTGCTCTTCTCAATACATTTCTCATCCTTCTCCAGCTCAAGTTCACCACCCAGACCTTGTTCATTTTTCAAGAAGCTCTCATCCATTTGGAACCTGCTAGATCTTTCTCCTTCACCATTAGCAGTCTGTTCTGCTAATTCCCCTTCCCTAATTGTCTATAACACAAATGAATACTTTATTACATGATGTTCTAATAACCCAGGTTCTAACCAGGCTCAATTGCTTCCCAGCTGCATGACCTTGGGCTACTTAACAATCTTAAGCCTCGGGTTTCTTATCTGTAAAACGGGGCAGGCAGTTGCCTCTGAATACAGAAGGCCAAGCTCCACGCAGAAACCTGGAAATCGCAAGTCTGAGACCTAAGGTGTGGTGGGTGTGGGTGGCAGTGTTGTTGGGGGAGCAGATTATGGGGAGCCTCGGCTGGGAGGGGCTATGTTATTGGCTGTGGGGAGCCCTCAAGATTTTTCTGGAAGGGAAATAACAAGCCCCTACCTGGAGCTTGTGGTGGCCATGAAGGGGGGTGGAAAGAGTGGCTCCACAATCCGTGACTGGTGATGCTTCACAGATGACTAGATGTCTTCAGGTTCTGTTCCCAACCTGTGAAATAAAGACCATGCCTACTCTGTAGTTATGACAACTGTTAAGCAGCTTATCTGGAAGTCTTACACTTCATGTGTTGAAGGAGGGGCAGCCATCCTCACTGTGTGGCTGTCACTCCCACTGTGTGCCTCTGCTTACTTCCTGGCCTGGCTTAATGCCTGGGTCTTTCTGGCCTTGGGTGTCAGGCTTGCTCCTCATTTCTTAATCTGGAAACCTCCCAAGGGTAGGGCTCACATGCATCATCTTCTTGCTACTGTTCAGAAGAGGTGATGTCACCCTTTGGGGCCTCTGGGTGGCTCCATAGAGGCCCCAGGGAATGGCAGGTGGGCAGGGTAGTCTCAAGCCCTCCAGAATACTCATATATCTTTGGCTGTCCAAGATGTGGGAGTCCAGAGCCTGGTGTGGACAGTGTGTGTCCACCTTTCCCTGGGGCTACCTAGCCCACTTCCCCAGACATGGTCCTTGAGGCCTCAGGCCTGCAGTGGGCTTGCTGAGGCTTGTGAACTCCTCAGAGGGGCAAATCTAGCTGGAGAGAGAGAGCTCTGGGCGGGGGTTGAGACTGACAGCCCGTGGCCCCACCCCAGCCACCATTAGCTGGCATGGAAGCCAGACAGTGCCAATGCAGTCACTGGAGTCTAATAATCGTTAGATACGATCCATCAACACCCCTAGGTACTGAGTGGTATGTGAAGTGCTGAGGATACTCACTTGGCAGAGAAGCCCTATACCCCTGTGGCAGAGGGATTATAGATTAGGAGGATTCAGATTTAGGGAGTAACCTGCACCAGGAGGGAGACCAGGGGCCTGCCAGCTTTGAGGTGCACTCTTGTCTCACATAGAATAGTGGGGTGTAGCTGTGTGAAGATAGAAACTTAACCAGGGATCTGGGAGCAGTTTTGTGGTTCAAGAGCATGTGGGGATATTAGGGTGTCAGGTTAAAGGGAGCAGGGGCTGGAGATGAAGCCAGAAAAGCTCAGGGGCTTTGAATGCTGTGAGGAGGGGTGTGTTTTTTTCCCTAGGGGAAGCCAAGAATCACAGATGGAGCTTTGAGCTGGACAGGCTGTGGTCACATATGAGTATGGGGGTGATGGTGGTCTGTCTTGGAGTTTAAAAATATTTTATTAAAAATCAAATACCTTGGAATAGCACTAACCAAGGGTGTGAAAGACTTGTATAATGAAAACATTAAAATGCTCAAGAAGGAAATCGAGGAAAATGGGAAAAGATGAAAAGATCTCCCATCCTCCTGGATCGGTAGACTTAATATTGTGAAAATGGCAATACTTCCAAAAGATATATCCAGATTCAATGCAATTCCAATTAAAATACCAGCTTCATTCTTTGAAGACATAGAAAAAATAATTGCCAAATTTATTTGTAAGGGGAAAGGCCTCGGATATCCAAAACTATCCTGAGTAAAAGAAGCTCCTTAGGAGGTATCACCATACCAGATCTAAAGCTATACTATAAAGCCATAGTAACAAAAACAGCATGGTACTGGCATAAAAACAGACAGACAGACCAATGGAACAGAATTGAAGACCCTGTCCTAAGCTTGAGCAACTATAGTTACTTCATATTTGACAAAGGTACCAAGGACGTCAACTGGCAAAAAGAGCATCTTCCACAAATGGTGCTGGACAAATTGGCTAAACATCTGTAAAAAATGAAACTAGATCCACTCCTCTCATCATGCACAAAACTCAACTCTAAATGATTTAAAGATCTCAACATAAGACCTGAAACTCTGAATACCCTAGAAGGAAAAATAGGAGGAAATCTCCATGAGATAGGAGTAGACAAAAACTTCTTGAACTAACCTCCAGTAGCCCAAGAAGTGCAACAATCACTCCACCAATGGGATCTCATCAAACTAAAAAGTTTCTGTACAAACATGTCATACTCAAAGCCAATAGACCAACATCAGAATGGGAGACAATCCATGCCAGCTATTTTCCATGGACAGAGGCCTAATATCTAAAACCTCAAAAGAACTAAAAAAATTAAATAATAAAAAATCAAACAACCCTCTCACAAAATGGGGCACTGAACTCAAAAGGGAATTCTCAGAAGAGAAAATACAAATGGCTTACTCTCATTTAAGAAAATGTTCAATGTCACTAATCATCAGGGAAATGCAAATCAAAAGAACAATGAGGGCGGAGCAAGATGGTGGACGAGTAACAGCGTCACCAGGACTCTCTCCGTAAAGGTTTGATTTTCCAGCTGGGATCCAAACTTTGGACACTGGCCAGACCTGAGCCCAGGCCCTCCCCCCCCAGCTCCTGTGCCAGCACAAACAGGGTTCCCCAATGGCTCTCTGTTCCACAGAGGAGCAGAGAGCCGAATCCTCCCCCACCCCAAGCTCCCACCATTGTCTTCTCCTGTCGGTTTCAAGCCTGCACCACCGATTCAGCGGCTTCCCCTCGTGGGGGGCCCCCTCCCTCCAGTACCCGATCCTCAGGCACATTTCTCTCCATGACCCCCCCACATACACAGGCAGTTGCGATCATTGGGCAACCTGACCTAGCTTGGTTCCAGGGCCAGACCTCAGGCAGTTACCTGGGAACCTTGGCAGAGGCCGGTTCAGACGGGTACCTGCAAGGAGGGCACAGGCGGTCTCGGCGAACACCAGGGATCATGCGCCACTGCCAGGAAGTAAAGTGGGCTGAATAGCACTCCCCAGGGTGCCTGAGTCCCACTCCCCTACCTGGACATGGGCAGAAACCAACAGAAAAAACCCACAGAAATCAAAGAAGGAACTCCCCAACCCAGGGCCCCTAGTCCCTATATGGAACAGGAAAGTGGCAAGGAAGTAGAGGCAGCACATATACAATCGCAAAGAGAGAATAATATAACTCCTGACCACAACT
>PVHP010003555.1:0-77657 GCA_004024765.1 Zapus hudsonius
ATTACTTAAATTCCTTCTGAATTTATTATTGCAGGTTTACTAATAATTACCCTTAGTAATAGTCAGCTACAACTTTTTAACTATTTCAGTTGAAATCATGAATCTGAAATAGATTGAGACATTTAGTTTTCCAGAAATAAAATTTAAAACTTACTTACCTACCCGGATGATTGCTACAGTAATATCAAACATCTATATATTTTAAAATAACTGAAAAATGAGTGTTGTCATGTTATATCTAAAATGTTATTTGGATATGGTTGTTATAATAGTCTAGAGCTTTCATTTACAAACTTGTGAGTTTTACTAGTGTTATAAGAAGGGAAGTTCAGCAGTTGGGTTAATAAGTCATACCATTTCTAACAATCTGTCATGTGAGGGGAAATATATACACTGGCATACATAATAGAAACCAAATACCCAGAAACAACAACCTCAGCACTTCTTAAGAAGGTGACAATGCCAAGGGCGGGGCCAGATACAAAAACAATTCTGGAAATGTTAGTTTCTACTGCCTCACCTTAATTCTAAGAAACATCAAGAACTTGACTACTGATTGTTATCTTTAAAAAATCTTCCAGTTTTTCACATATATAGTATGTAGATGGACATAGCTAAATCATAATAGATTCAGAGACAGGATGGCTGAATTAAGGAACTTTTATACCTTTTGGCTTAAACCTGTAGTGATTGCTTTGAATAACATTTTTCCCTATATTTATTTATCTATTTATTTTTTGGCAAGGAATTACACCAGAGAATATGTCCCAGCATGTCAGTCTCTTTAATTGCAACACATGAAGTTAAGGACATAATGTCTGCATGGAATTCACATGGATCAGACTGTGTGATTTAATCAGATGATAAGAGGTGTACATTCCAGACGAATGAGCAATCATAGACTAAGACCATAACAAAGCAAGTAATGGCAGTTGAAAGAGAGGATGCAGTTGAAGTATCTCCTCACTCTTTAGCTGCTTAAGTTTTTGCATTAGTGGCACAGAACACTGTACCATAGTTCCCCACCCCCCCACACAATATGTACAGTCTCATTTCCTATGGCTTTAGTTACCCGAGGCCATCCATAATCTGAAAATGTTAAATGCAAAATTCTAAAAATAAATACTTTAAGTTTTTACCTACCCACCACTCCAAATAGTGTGATATCATCTTTATTATGAATAATTATATACATTGTATGAGCAAATCTTGTGATGGTGCCCCCATTTCCCTCCTCTCTTTTTTGTATATGTGTATTGTTCATGTGTGTATGTGTGTGGGTGGGGGTGGGTGTATGAGAAAGAGAGAGAGGGAGGGAAAGAGGTGCCAGGATATGTGTGTGGAGGTCAAAGGACAACTTTGGGGTCTGTCCTTACCTTTCCACCTCACTTGAGGTAGTACTTATGCCTATGGTTCTCACTCTGCTGTTGTTCTTTACTGAACTCACCATAAGCTTCTGGGAAATTCTCCTCTTTACTCTTCATCTCATGGTCATTTTTGTCCTAATGACACTGATTTTGTTCTTTGGGTAAAGATGGTTTCTCTGTGTGATAATTATTGTTACAGCAACCACAGAAAACTAATACAAATCTTATTATGTGATTCCTACTACTCAGTGAGGCTATTCTTTCATACAGTTGCTGACTATTAAGACGTTTTCATCGGTGATTTTTTAAACTCATGTCTTTCATCTTCTCCGCTTTAAAGTAGCTACTTTCTCATGCTAGGATAAGACATCTGACCAGAAATTGCTTACGGAAGGAAAGAGGTTATTTCAGCCTTAACATTTCAAGAGAAGTTTTATCATGGTGCAGAAATCATGGCAGGAGCAAGCAGCCAGGCATTACCTCTTCACATCAGCTGGCAGGAAGTAGAGTGAGCTGAGTGTGACAAGAAGGACAGTTCCCCAAGGCCAATCTCTAGTAACACACTTCCTCCCAGAAGGCTCCATGTCTCAAAGACTCCACAACCTTCCCAAACAGTACCATAAACTGGGGATTAAGCATTCAAACACATGAGAGTATGGCAGACATTTTATATTCAAACCACCACAGTTGTATTCTCTTTCTTACACACAATGTGAAAGTATATGAGCTCTGTGTCAATTCTATATGTACTTATATTCTTCCAATTTGCAGATTGTCTTTTTCATTCGTTTATGTTGTGTTCCACATTTGGACTTGTTTTTAGCCTTTTTTATTGTTGAAAAGTTTTAACACTACTCAACACCAATAATGACTGGCATTTTTTCCAGAAGTGTTCTTTTTTTAAATTTTACGTGCATTGTGCAGTTTGTAAGAAACCCTAAAAAAGAAAGAAATGCTAAGATTGTGTTGCCTTTATGTGGCCAAGTATTGCTGCCATGATAACACCCAGTCTATTTCACTTTTAGGTAAAGATTATCTTTAGTGTAACCATTTGTATGTGTGTGTGTGTGTGTGTGTGTGTGTGTGTGTGTGTGTGTGTGTGTGTGTGTGTATGTGTGTGTACGGGTGGCAGTGCATCAGCTAGCCAGTCCATCTTGGGGATCTTCCTGTCTCTGCCCCTCAGGCTGGGATTGTAGGCGTGAAGTACCATGCTCAGCTTTTACACAGGTTCTAGGGATCTGCACCCGGGGCCTCATGTGTGTGTAGCAAGCACTTAACCAAGTGAACCATCTCCCCAGTCCTTTGTATTACAGGTTTCAATATGTAGGTGCCTTAATAGCCAAGCCATTTCTCCATCCCCTACTCTGCCTTCTTATCTCTCTTGGTCTGGCACCCTTTCAAGCTCAACTTCAGATTTCAAGTCTTATACTAAGTTCTTGATAGCTGTCATCAGCAAAGGATAGTATTATAAAAGACCTAAAAGGAGTGCTGGACAAGGCTATCTGCATCTTTAAATATACTGATTGATAATTTACACTTGGATAAATGTATGTAGACCTCTAAGGACTTCCATTTGAGAATCAGAGGATAAACTTCCAAACCAAACCCTGCAGAAGTAGGAAAAGAAGAACAGCGTCTTATTCTTTCTCACGTATATTGAGATAAATTATGATGGTGTTGATATGGAAGGTTTCCTCAGGAGATTTCCTGAGTCTTCTCAGATTTGCAGACCATTGCTTTCTCCTGTTTAGTCACATGGGGCCCTGGGTTTGGCATCTGAAGGGGTGAAGAGGTGCAAATCTGTTCTTGCAGCCCAGCCGAGGGCATGACTTTGAAGAATGAAAACAAAGCAGAGGGTATCAAGTAACACCTTCCAAAGCAGGAAAAGAGCAGTCAATCCAGGTTTCCTGAGGGAGCGCTTATTCTCTCAATGCAAAAGGCTTTCTGGGAAATACAGAGTGCAGCTCCTGAGAGCTCAGAGAAATACACTTCCTAGGCACCTTGCCAAACTGATGGAAGGTTAAGCTGAAATTTGAGGGGAGGAGAGAACAATGGTCAGATGAACTGACAAAGTGAGATTACCAAAAATATCAGATGCAAACTATGTTCACAGAAATACAGTAGCTGAAAAAAGTATCATTTGTTCACAAGAGAAAGTAAAATACAAACACTTCAGCTTTGACTCAGAAAAATTATTTTTTCAATAGAAAACACAATCCCTTCAATGTGTCCCTATGATGTCTATACCGCTTTGCAAAGCATCTCTTTTTACAAACATAAAAAGGCCATTGACTTTGCTTCAGTTAAAGCTAAGGGAGGCACTTTTTAACACTCATATCTCTTTATTAGAACCCATAAGAAAGTAAATTGGAGATTTTGATAGACAAATATGATCTTTTAAGCACAAAAATATTGATAAAATACTACTAATCGCTGAACTGTGCCAATGGGAGATTACTCATTGTACAAGGAAAATAACAAACTCTTAAGATACATGGAAAAGTGCCATCCTTGAACTCCACTCATGAGCAGGGTTAAGACAGATGGAGTATACAGGATGAATACAGAGCACAAAAAATGGGTAATATTGTTGGAGCCCCCAAACTAGATGTCTCAAGCAGATGAAGAATATGATGGATACTCTCCTATTGGAAGTTTCAGATCCAACCTTGAGGCAGGTAAATACCATGTTTAGACTCTAAATGTCTCTACCTTGAATGCCTCATTGTGCTAAGGTAGAATATTTGATGTATTTTAAAGATTATTTTTGCCAATCTTCTCATCTCTGAGAAGATAATGTAACAAAAGGATATGGGTCCCTGGACTTTATTATAATTAAAGTAGAAATTACAGAAATAATTTTAAATCATCTTCCAAGTTCATAACAATAAGAGGAGAACATAAGACCAGTGTTAGCTGTGTATCCCTAGACAAAGCTTAGAAAGTAGATATTTTAACATTCCAAATCACAGAACCAAGAGACAGAGATTAAAGAGGGAAGAGAGATGGCAGAAAGGAAGGTAGGAGAGTGATACTAGGTGTCCTTTTTATTAGCGTACTAATTTCATCCTGACTCCATCCTCCCCTCCTTCTCTAGTCCTAATTCTCCCTCAATGTCCCCCCACCAGGTGCCTTTACATTGGGCCTTGGAGTTTTGAAGGAACACAAATTTCCAGTGAATTCCTGCTGAGCTAAAAATCCTGGGTTTCATTCTTAACTTCTTTCTTTTCCCTGCAGGTATCTGTATTCTTCCCTAGGTGCTGGTTGACTTTGGGCTTCTCCACTCTGGAACAGACCTTTCTTACAGCCACACAATTTCAAACTGTTCTTCCACCTCTATGCACATTGTGCTCTCATATTCCTTCTCATTAGTAATAGAATGTTACTAAAAATGAAGTGATCATAAAGAAATCCCTCCTTTAAGTGAACATACCTTTTGCTTCTCTTATTGTTTTGCCTTGTACCTTCTTTTATGAAAGTCTAAAATCCAGACTCCCAGGCTGGGGAGATGGCTCAACAATAAAGAGCACCTGCCACTTAAGCATGAGGACTTCTTGGACCAGAGACCACCAAGCTAAACTCCCCAGAGCTCATATAAATAGCTGAGATTGCCAGGGACCTCTGTAACCCCAGTCCTCAGCTTGGGGTAGAAGGAGAGACCTTGTCTCAAAGAAATAAGCAAATGAGCTATAAGAGAAGGACACCCATGTTCTCCTTTGATCTCTGCACACATGTGCAAGGGATACCCTCTTCCGCACACTCACATGCATACACCACACATCTCACACACCCACAACACAGATAAACACAGGCATGCGCGAGCACCTGCACACACACACTTGCACGCACACACCAAGTGGTATTGATGCTCTAACTGAGCTGTTGGGAGAGAGGAACAAAACCAATGAGGTCCCCTAAGGAATCTATCATAATAGTCCAAATAGGAAATGATGGTGATGAAGGTGGTGGGGGGGAGGTAAGTAGAATATGCAGGAAAAGCAAACAGGAGGTGTCAGACACCATGTTTGAGATGGGAGGAGATGAACAAGCAAGCTAGAAAAAATGGGGACGTGAACATGGCAAAATGGCTGTGTTGATGGTTGTGGAGGTCCGGCTTTTGCAGAGATGCTGAGGTTGAGATTGTACTTACGAAACAGACAACTAAAGTGAAGGATGCTAGACACCTGGGTGAATAGGAAGCCACATGGGTGAACATGGGCCACACTTCAGAGTTGTCCATTTTGTATATGAATGCTATCTAAATGAATTTAATAGTGTTCAAGTAGCATATTTTTCTCTATAAACACACACACACACACACACACACACACACACACACACACACATATATATATATATATATATATATATATATATAATGCCATACAACTTTAATCCCAGCATTCCAGAGGCAGAGGTAGGAGGATCACTGCAAGTCTGAGGCCACCCTGAGACTACATAGTGAATTCCAGGTCAACCTGAGCTAGAGTGAGACCCTACCTCAATGAGAGAGAGAGAGAGAGAGAGAGAGAGAGAGAGAGAGAGAGAGAGAGAGAGAGAGATAAATATATTACATTGGTAACTATCTGCTGAGGGTATCTAGATGAGTACACCCCTATTTCAGGTAAAATGCTTGTGAGTTGTCTACGGAGGCCTTGTAGCTGTTGCCTATTATGTCTTTGGGAATTTTGAAATTGTCTTTAGAACACATGTCATTCACAGACTATTTGTCTGCATATTGTTGCACCAGAAAGTCTTTGTACTTTGTAGCTCTATTTGGCTATGGAAAATAATAATGGTTATTTTAGAGCCACAGCATATCAATAAGTTGGGGAGTGGCAATTAAATATTAACTTTTAGGTTTAAAACTGAAATCTGGCTATAAAATAATCATGCTGATTTTCTTATGACTCATAAGACAACTCTCAAAGCAGTCATTGGGAAATGCTCTAAATAGATATGAAATACTAAAATGGTCTTTGTAGTGATTAGTGTAAAGGGAAGTGCTCACTTAATATATCACGACAAGGTTGATTACGAAGTTCAGTCTTATTCATGTAATGCCAAAATCATTTACCATATAAAGTGATATATCTCATAAATTTCCCAAGGCATTTACAATACCTTTTTCATACTCAAAGTGATTGTGTCTGTATTTTCACCTAAGGCCACAACATAAGCACAATTAACTTCAACAAATATTTGCTCACTTTCTTATTTAATGCAAAACTAGTGAATTCAAAGCATATTACTGAGTATTGGGATCCTCAGAAATTAAGCAAAAGAAATCAATGGCTCTAGGGCTGCTTATAGGCTACAAAAATCAGTCATGGAGAAACAGAAGGGAAACAGGAAACAGAAAGTTTACAACCCCTTTACAAGATGGGAAATTCTTCTTTGCATATTATTTCATTATTTATCATAGCAACTCTGTGAATTAAGGGATCTGTATTAGTTACCTTTCTCATTATTGTGACCAAATGTTGCGGTCAGCTTTGTAGTTGCTGCGCAGAAAGAACCCAAGCAAAATCGGCTTATGGAGGAATGGGTTTATTTGGCTTACAGACTCAACGTGGACTCCATTCTGGCAGAGAAAATGATGGCATGAGCAGAGGGCTGGACATCACCTCCGCCACAGCACTGCAAACAGCAGCAGGAAGGTGTGCCAAATACTGGCAAGGGGAAGCTGGTTTATAATCCCCATAAGCCCACCCCCCCGACAACACAGCTTCATTGAGGTTGTAAAACCCAAACTGCCATCAGCTGAGGATCGTTCTATCAGAACACACTCATTTGTTTGTGGGGGACACCTGGATCAAACCATGACACCAAATATCCAACAAGAAGCAGTATAGGGGAAGAAGGAGTTATTTGAGCTCACAGCTTCATGGTGACGGATGTGCAATGTCTGGGTCTCCAGCAGTGTGGGTGGGAGCTTACAGCACCTCTGGTTACTCCTCCATGGACCAGGAAGTAGAGAACATGGCTCAGCTGACTCACTTCCTCCAGCACTGTTCCACTTCCTAAAAGCTCCACAGTGTCAGTGCCACCATCCAGGGACCAAATGTTCATGCACATGAGCCTATGGGGAACATTTCATATACAAACCATAACATTTTGCCTCTGGATCTCATAGACTCATGGCTATCTCATATTGCAAAATGCTCAGTCCAAATTCAAAAGGCCCCACAATCTTATAGTTCCAACATGTTTCAAAAGTCTAAAGTTTCTTCTAAGACTCAAGGCCACCTTTTAACTGTAAGCCGATATGAAATCACAAAAGAAGTTATATCCTTCAACCTACAAAAGCACAGAGTAAACATTCCCATCCCCCCCAAAAGAGGAATGGGGCTGGAGAGATGGCTTGGCAGTTAACCCAGCACCCACATAAAGCCAGATGCACACAATGGTGCATGTGTCTAGTTTGTTTTCAGGGGCAGGAGGCCCTGGTACACCCATTCATTATTATTCTCTCTCTCTCTCTCTCTCTCTCTCTCTCTCTCTCTCTCTCTCTCTCTCTTTCTCTCTCCCCTTGCAAATAAGTAATCAATAAAATATTATTTAAAAAAAAGAATGGGACATAGCAAGGAAAGAAAAGACCAAAAACCCAGAAATCCCCGCAGCTCAGCATCCAGCACGTGGGGCATCATCTGAGCTCCAGTGGGGTTGGACAGCCTGCTCTCCAGCTCTGTTGCCCACAAAGGGTCTCTTTGGGGCCAGCTCTCCAACTATATCTTGATAGTGACTGCAAATTTTTTCATAAACATCCCATGATTTGGGTCCTGCGGACGTCACAGCTTCACACATGGAGTGGCCTCTCAGGGCCTCCTTATAGATAATCAGATCCTGCCACCTGTTGCCCAATTTCTGCAGCTTTCTGGAACCATACCAGAGGCCTCCATGACCTCATCACTCTTGCATGCCTGTAAAATCAGCACCCGTTGGACAGGGATGGAGATGTAGCCTTAGCCTTTGGAATGAAGCTTCAGGAACCACTTTGTAACCTGAACTTGAGAAAATGCTTTCCTAGGACATTGTTTTCACAGGTACTCTCCTTTCAAATGAATTTGCATTGCTACACCTTAAAACTCTCAATGGGCTGGCTTGTACCCTCAGTGCCCCTTTCTTACTGTCCCAGGAAAAAGCTCGAGGTTCCCCCTTAGTTGGACTCATCTCTGATATCAACTGCAGCTGCACCCACCTTGTCCACCCTGAGTGCAGCTTCAACTGGGCTCCTTTTCTTACCAAACTGGACATTTTTCACCCTTTTCTCTTTTACTCACTTCTCTTTCTCATCGCAGATCTGAAAGCAGCCATGCTACAGCCTGGATGTTATGCTGTCCTAATGTTTCTTCCATCAGCAAGTTATCCCACCACCTTTTAATCCAGCCTCGCTCAAAAGTTCAGGACATGGGCAGAACATAGCCAGTTTTTTTTTTTTTGATAGGATGTAACATGAATGGTCTCTTCCAGATAGAGTCCTTGTCTATATTTCTATTGGCTTTCTGTTCTTCCACTCTCCCACAAGAATAGCCCAGTAAGCTCTGGGTATAACATTACACAGCTTCTCTATTATGAAGCTCCCAACAATTTCACATTCCTCCCACACACCAGTTCCAAAGGTCTATGAACAACATGGTCAGGCTTATTACAGCATCACCTCAATTCTTGGTACCAACTTTCTGGATTAGTTACCTTTCTTGTTGCTGTGCCCAAATACTTCATAAGAAGTGACTTGGGGGGGGGGGAGAAGGATTTATTTTCAGCCTGGCATGCTTATCCCAGCACTTGGGAGGCTGAGGTTGGAGGATTTGCTTTGAGTTTGAGGCCAGCCTGGGCTACCTAGTGAGTTCCAGGTCAACCTGGGCTAAAGTGAGACACTGCCTAAAAAGATAATAAAATAAAATAAAATAAAGGATTTATTTTCAATATAGTTGCATGGTGGTGAGCCATGGTAGCTGGGGCTCTTATTTTTGGCAGTAGATGCTTCTAACACAGGCTGTTCTGTTTCCACATGTCAGAAACAGAAGAAGGACAGAAAAGGGCAGAACTATAAACACCAAGACTCTCCTCTCAGGGGTCCATTTCCTCAGGCTAGACCCCACAGCACCCCAAAACAGTTCAAACACATGGGTCTGTGAGGAACATTTTACACCTAAACTTTGACAGGATCTTTAACCAACCTTGCAATAAGGAAGCCTAAAGAGTGAGCTGTTCAAGTTCACATACTAGGAAATGACAGAGCTGAGTTTTGAACTCAATATATATATATATATATATATATATATATATATATATATATATATATATATATATATATATATATATATATATATATATATATATATATACTGATTAGGGGACAATGTCAGAAATAACCAAAATGTTTGAGTTTTTCATGGAACCACCAATGCCATGAATAGTTATACATTATTCTTTGATAAAGTACATATTGTGGTAACTTAAAGTCAAAAACATACTTATATTCTGTGCTTTGTTATTTTCAGGTTTGGGGGATTTTTTTTTTGAGTGAGTATAACCCAGGCTGACCTTAAACTAACTTAAACTCAGGCAGCAAGATCTATCACCACAGCAAGTCAGATAACCCAGGATAATTCAATAAGACAGACACCAGTGGTATCCAACACAAGCCAAAGCAAAAGTTCCGAGACACTTAAGATCTCAACAATAAAGCAGACTTAAAACTCGCCCACCGTGACTCAGGGAACTGAGTGGAAGAGGGCATGAAAAGATTGTAAGAGCCATGGTGGGGGAGAATATCCAGAGACACCACCCCCCTCAGCAACAACACACAAAATGGGTGGGAGGGGGACTGGCTACCTCTTGTACAATTCAAAATCCCCTACTCCATGGACTGATCCAGGATGCCCAATGAAGAGGATACCCAGTGGATTGGGGACAGAGATGAGGGAAATGGGGGTGCCATCATAAGATTTGCTCATACAATGTATCTAATTATGGATAATAAAAATATTAATAAAAAATTAGAACTGATTTGCTCATTTCTTCAAGTCAGATCTCCCTTTAGATGATATGTTTTAAGTTTTAACTAGGTACTGAGTTTGAAGGTTGGAAAAAAATGATTCTTTATTTGAAACAAAGATACATAATATGATAGAATGTTGTTTGCTTGCCTGAGTCAAATGGGCTGTTTCTAGTAGTGGAAAACAGTCAGATTCACAAGAAGTAGAAAGCATTAAGTAATAAAAGAAGTTATTGGTTAGTTTATAGTAGTTTAATGGCTCTACATTTTAGATCATAGCTATATATTTACAGTTCAGACTGCTGTTAATTTTTTTCTCCAGACATATTGTTTTATGACACACACAAAAAAAACAGATAAACACTAGAAAGTTGTATCTGCTCAGGAGCTACTAGTACAGATTAGTCTTATCTTAGATTCCTTTTTTTTTTTCCTACTAGGAAGAGGACCTAACAGAAGAAAGACCAAATTGCTTTTGCATCTAAAAACACCACAATCCTTTGTAACCTTGAAGCTTTATAATGAGATGCTTGTACTTTAGAACTGATATTTCGGAAGTTGCTTATTCTAAATACCCTGGATATGTGGCAAAGTAGAGATGTTTAGTAAATGGTGAGAAAATATTTATAGATTCTCAAAGATTAATTTTATTTGCTGCAAAACTGAATTTCTGATATTTTCTTCACTTGATCTCCTAATATGACAGTTATTCTTCTATGAATCATTAGTGTCCTGAATGTCACATGCCTCCATGGTCAACACTAAACCACAGTCCAGGAGTGTGGGGTATAAATTGTCAGCCCCTCTTCTCCTTGGTTGGAATAATTCTGGAGTGTGTGTTTTACAATGTTTCCTTAAGTATAAACTTCAGAGCTCTGTAAGAAGCTTAATAATAAGGACACCTCACATTGGCTCCCTCCTTAACCTCTGTTACCTACCCCCCCATTCCTCTGCAAAGCCACCCACATGCGGGAGGTCCTTATTGTCCAGTCCTCTGTGGGTGGTACTGATGCAGGTGCAAATACGACTTCCCAATTCTGCTCATTGTTTGGAGCCCCCTTCCCTCCCCTGTATTGTTTTGTGGCTCTTTCTAACTCCTTCTGTTACAAGTCTCAGTTCTGCCCTAGGTGAGCATTTCTCTTGTGTTGCATTGTGAGTCTTACAAGGCCAAAACAATATGTCACATTCAGTTACACATTGGTTTTTGTTTTAAAGTCCTGAACCAACTCATACTCTCTTGTGTTTTCTAAAATGCTTATTTTAGTTCTTTGCATTTACTCAAAATACCCACTAAATTGCACCACATTTATTTAAATGACAATCAAATTCAGATTTCCTTAAGGAAGGTTAAGGAAGTACACTGGGCATGAATGATGTTTCTAATTTTAAGGTGATTCTAGTGCATTCAATAAGTTCATTTGGTGACATCTACCTATGACATCTGCAACATGAGCCAATTATCTGCATTTCTTTGCTAAGGTTTCAATGTCCCCCATAATTATAACAGTGCTTACAGGGGGACCCTTGAAGGTGATTGTTGTGAAGACTGATACCCTTATCAGTCCCTTATACTACCTTTACCTTAGGAGTGAACTATCCAGGGAATGGGTTCCTACTAACAGGACGAGACTGAGCCTAGCTTCCTTGAGCACAAGGTGAAGGCCCTCACTAGATGCTGATACTGTGCTCTTAGACTTCCCAGTCTACAGAACTATGAACAAGATAAATTTCCATTGTTCAATATACAAGAGGGAAGAAAAAAAAGAAAAACTGGCTACCTCTGGTGCCGTTCATACCCCCTAACCTATGGACAGATCCAGTATGTGCACCGAGGAAGCACCCAAGTGGGTAGGGACCAGAGAGGAAGGAACAGGGAAACATTCACAAGATTTGATCATACAATGTGTATACTTATTCATAATAAAGTTTTAAAAAATTCCCATTGTTTATAGGTCACCCAGACTGGTATTCTATTATGGCACCAAAAAGTAGGCAAAGACATACTGACCTGCCCAATTGTAACTACTTGGCAACTCTCTTACAGCCCTTATCTTTACTAGTATTACTATATGCCAGCTATGAGTAATGTGTGTATGTTTCCAAAGCTGTTTAAGCCGGTTACTGTTTATATGATGCTTATGTAATTTAGCTAAGCACATGCAATGCGATTGCAGCCATATGAGTATTTGTAGGAAAATGTCATCAGAGTTATTAATGCAAGTTTCCATAACAGAC
This sequence comes from Zapus hudsonius, assembly GCA_004024765.1. Lineage (NCBI taxonomy): Eukaryota > Metazoa > Chordata > Mammalia > Rodentia > Dipodidae > Zapus > Zapus hudsonius. The sequence continues at coordinate 12,607 of PVHP010003555.1, forward strand.
TGTGAAATCTTGGTAGCATAAAAGAATCAAAGTTTATATCCTAGGGGCTGAGCCTCACTACCCCATTTCATACCAGCTAACACCCAAAAGTTGTCTCACAAGGAAGGAGAAAGATGAGAAGAATATGCAATGTTTTTCTAGCCAGAGTTGTAAATGGCTTATGGCATTTCTGTACACATTACACTGGGCAGACTTCATCATGTTTTTCCCACCTAACTGGAAGCAAGACTGGGATCTCCTGAATCCTAGAGAGAAGCTGTGAAGAATGATGTATATGTACATGCAAAGCATTTTCTCTGCTACAAAAGTCCAAGTATCTTGGAAAGACTCGGTAATAATTAAAGCTTTTCTGCCTTCACTCCATGTAGGTAACTTCTCTGTGGTTGTGTTTTTTTTTACAAGAAAAATGTGGAATTCCACACGAATGACCATTCTCAAATACTCATATCAAAAGACTGGAGAACAGAAGCTGAACAGATGGCTCAGCTGTATTTGCTTGCAAGGCATGAGGGCCCAGGTTCAATTGCCCCGTACCCCATATGAAGCCAGAGGCACTATGTGGCACACGCATCTGGAGTTATTTGTAGTGGTAGGGAGCCCTGGTGTGCCTATATGCATTCTCTCTGTGGATCTCTTTCTCTCTGCCTGTTGATTTCAGATAAGTAACAAATAATATATTCAAGACAAAATTCTGTGAAAGCTCTTGAAGATCCTGTTGCCAAACATAGAAAGTCATCCATCAGCCTTGAGAGACCCTGAAAGTTCCTGAACAGTAACCAGCCCCCACATGGTAGTTAGTGTAGTGCTGGAAGGCACTGCATGAGCTGCCAGGTGAAGCTGGTCAACAACAGCTGGAGTAAACAGAGACCACTGATATGAAACGCAGTCTGCCACCATGAGTAGGCTGAACACATTTCAGCCTACTCTGTGAGAGAACAGTGGACCAAGAAACAAGCACTTGTGCAATGGAGGAGCCAAACCCTGGGGGAGGCAATCAATAGCTTGTAATTCAGCCAAGTAATCCACTCAGTGAAGGGGAACCCTTAACTGGAACTGGGGACTCAGGGCAAAATGCACTGGGAGCCACAATCTTGGGCCCCCAAAGAGAAGTGCACTATACGAGTGATTTACAAAGAGGCTACTAGCAACAGAATCTAGCTAATTCAGAAGTATGTATCTCAGTTAACCTATACTGATCTCACTCTCTGATGGAGATTCTGTTTGTATTTTTCAGAATGCAGAGTTCAGAAGTATGTATCTCAGTTAACCTATACTGATCTCACTCTCCGATGGAGATTCTGTTTGTATTTTTCAGAATGCAGAGAGAGAGAGAGAGAGAGAGAGAGAGAGAGAGAGAGAGAGAGAGAGCGCTGTGGCTCCTCCAACCCTACCAATGAACCACAGGCCAATAGCTGACATCCTGGCAAGAGATGTGCCACACCAGATCTACCTTGGAGGATCCATATGGAACCCCACAGAGAGTGGTGGGATAAGCAAGACACCCATACCCACAGCCAATCAGTCAACAACTGTTAATTGTCCACTGTGGTGTTGTAACAAGACAGAAAAGAGTGAAGCATCCAGGGTGAATGCTAGGGAATGAGAAATCACATAAATACATAGCAAAAGCAGTAAAAGATCCCAGTTATACTGTGTATTGCCGTGCATGTAGAAGAGCTTGGAATGGCAGGAGTGAGATGATGAAAACTTTTCAAGGAACGAGAAATGTGAGTTGGAGTCACAAACTAGAAAAATTGACCTGCATCCATGTGTATGATAGAGTGAAGAAGAGGAGTCGGGAGGTTGCTTGAATCATTAGTCTAGTGAAGTATTCAACAAGCATCTCATACTGAATATCTACCACATAACCAGTCAATGGTCACCAACTGAGAAAAGTAGCAGTGAATAAAAACAATAACCCTGCCCTCGTGGAGTGTACCTTTTAGTAGGGGGACACAACCAATGAACAGTTATGACAATTACTACATCCTTTGGTGATAGAGTATATAAAAAGGTCAAGCCAACATTAGGACTTCCCATCAATGGTGTATGAGTATATGGCAGGGGAGAGGGAGCTTAGGGATGCAATTTTACATGGAGAAATGAAGACAGGTTCCTTGGAAGAAGCCTATGAGTTGATATCTATGAAACGGAAGTCCCCTTTCTCAACATTATTTCATTGGAAATAAGGTTTCCCAGACATGAGGTTGAGGGACACATTTAAACTGCACCATTGCCGTTTCCTACAGGAGGCTTCAGGGATGAGCTGTCTCAGCTACTTATTTCAGCACAGCAGTCTACAATCATGATAGCATTTCCCCCTTTCATCTATTCTCTAAGTCACCAAATCTGACCCAATCAGCCTTTGGCCCCCAACATACCAAATCACACCTTCTTGTCACAGTATAGCTTCTCTTAAATCTGCTGTCATTCATCATTTCATTATCCTAACATAAGAAAATGTGTTACCATCTGATTCCCAGTAGTGTGTCGAGTCCACCAAAGTTCTCTAGCAATTAGAAAATGGTATTTAAGAAGAAGAGAAATGGAAAAGTTTACTTTGTTTTATTTTTCATTCAACAATTATTTTGTAAATACCTACTGGATACTGGAATGTATTTGTCACAGATCTTTGCATCATGAAAACTAAAGTCTACTGGGAGTGATAGACAATAAACACATAAATTATAGAATGAATAAAATGCTTTATAAGTTTAAATATCACTTTGACTGAAATGAAACAAGTTAATAAGGGAAGAAGATAGGCCAGGGAGCAACTTTTGAAGAGCTTATCCAAAAAGAAAAAGGCTCTTTGACCATATCCTCTCACAGACCAGAGTGACCTGGACAGTGAAGAATGAAAACCAATTTGAGAAAAAAGAAAGTTATTCTAAGGGGATCTGTGAAATGGGGAGGGGACAGAAAGCAATGAGGGAGAGAGAGCAGTGAGGATTCAACCCCTGCTCGTGTCCTGGGCAGAGGTCTTCTCCAACAAGCTTGAGTGAAGGCTGAGGGACTGGGAAGGGCCATGTGCTGGGATAAGGAACAGGGAATGCTGGTCAGCTTTTCAATGTCATATGTGGTTGAATAGTAAGGTCAGCAAAGCCATGATCAACAAGATATTTTTTCCTTCTCAACTGTTTATCCGTGGTGTTTTCATAATACTGTGACACAGCTGGCTTAAGCAAGTGGAGATTGCACAAAAGTCATTCGAGTGCGCAGTCTGCTCGGTCAAGTCTAACTGAAGCCAAGCGCTTGTTTAAGTAAAGGTAAACGTGCCCTGTCTGTTAGACTGGTTTTCTATTCTCCACTACCCAGCATCCGACTGCTTCTCACAGCAGGTTCTGTTAATATTTACTGAACAAATTTTAATGTGCACAGGCAGTTTAACACTTAAAAACAGAAGGCACTTTGGTTGAAACCTTTTCAAAGAAAAGCTAAGAGTTTGAACACAGTTTCTGTTTCTTCCATTTGCTTGGAGGGGTATGGAGGGTTGCATTGTAGAAAAAAATGTAATTCACATAGTATAAAATTTGACCTTTTAAAGTATACAGTTCATTGGTTTTTTAGTATGTTCAGAGGTAAATTGTGCAAGCATCATGATTACTTAATCCAAGAAAAATTTTATCACCCCAGAAAGAAACCTTCACATGGGCCAAATGTACTCACAGTCACTCCATGCTCCATGTTCCTCTTGGCCCCTGCAAACCAGTAATCTGCTTTCTGTCAGTGTGTATTAGTTTATTCTTGACATTTCATATAGGTAGTCTCCATCTGTCCGGCTTCTTTCTCTTGGTATAATGTTTTGAAGATTAATCTATGTTGTAGGAGGTATCAGTACTGGGTTGCTTTGTATAACTGAAGAAGTTCCATCGTGTGCCTATATAGATTGCATTTACCCATTCATGGGCTGACAGATGTTGGAATTATTGCTAATTTTAGTTTAGTTTTTTTTTAACTAATGCCACAGTGAATATTTTTGTGTGACTTTTGTATGGACAGAAGTTAACAATTCTCTTCAATTAATATGTATGAATGTGTTATAAATGCATGATTTTTAAAACGTTTGATCTTACAGTATTTCACTTAGCTCTATGGTTTTAAAATCATGTGCTATGTTGTTAGCAGTTATTTACTTAAGCTACTAGTTGAGTTCTGTAACTTTTCTGCACAACAATGGGTAACAATGGCCTTTTAAGAAGACCATTTTCACCCATGTGTCCTAAGGCTTGCTGTGGTCAGATGGATAAAGGCTGCTATTCAGTAGCATGCTGGGAGCTAGGGAAGGCATCACAAGTGCCATTCTAAACAGCTTGCTTTTTTTGTCAAGGAATATTGCTTCTTCTCAGAAGAGTCATAAGATCCTGAATATTGGAACGTGATTCTGTGAGCTCATCTGATATAGCCCCCTTTTATCTTATAGATCCCAGAATTGAGTGAGGCCCAAAAAGTTAAAATGACTGTCCAAGTGCCTATAGCTAGTCAGTTAGAGAACGAGGGTTAGCTGTCCATTGCTGATTAATTAGAAAATTAGGGTAAAATGCCAGCACTCTTGACTCCACACTCAGAGCTCTATCTCCCAAACTACTCTCCCTCTTTATCTGTACTTAAAATCATAAAACAGAAAAAAAAAATTCAACAGTTCATTGAGGCCATGTTTCAAGTTAAAAGCTTAAAGAAAATGTTTTCACAGTCTTTTGTGGAAAATTGGCTATCAGAATTCATAGAGGAAGGGAGAGAGTTGGCTGTTCAGAATTCATAGACAGGGAGAGAAATGGGATTAATAAAGAAATACTATCATGAATAGCTTGTACCTAAGATCTATAGGCATAAGCAAAGGTTAACCATTCCTACTAGCTTCCCTTAACTGCCAGCCCTGTTTCTTCTAATCACAACCTAGCCTTCACATACCAATAGTTTAAAAAGGGGGGTTCAAGGATCAAGCATATTTCACCCACGTGGTGTCAAGTTAAGCAGTGGACTATAGCTAATCACTCTGCTCACCTGCATGCCGTGCTGGATGCAGCGTATCCTTTCCCAGTGAGTCAGAAGTGAGAATGGGTCCAGTCACCTATTCCAGTAAGCCACCACACACCACCGGCCCAAGATGTAACTGGTAAGGACTGGAATATGTTGATTTGCGGATGCTGAGGGTTCGAAGCCACTGGTCCTTTCTCTGATGCTGCACTGCCAGCTGTGGCTCCACAGAACGCTGTGAGTGTGGGTCTGTGGCTGAGTTAGGGATCGGGATACAGTAGCAGGGGACAGAACCTTTATTGTATGTGGGAAGGTCATATTTATAGAGGAAAAACCAGGAAAATCAGAGGCAGGGGCATCAGCAAGGGGATTGGTTGGGGCAGGGTAGGCGTCTCACGAGTGGATAGGCAGGGGCCAGTAACCTGTGAATGCCTAGTTTGCATAGATAAGTTGAGGGGCTGCTGAAGCCTGAGTGGTGGGAAGTACATGATCCTAGTCCTGGGTTCCATGGTGGCAGCTGTGGAGGAACCATCACCTATTGTCCAGCACAGCTGGGGTGAGAGCACAGGGCTGCTGTGGCTTGTCAGGGGGGCAGAGGTTTCTAGGATCAGAGGAGGAGAGGGTGAAGTGCCTTCAGGGTCTTAGCAAGTCAGAGACTTTTGGGGCTTCAGCTGGTCTCAACTTCAATTAATCCTATATCCTCCATGCCTCTTAGCAGGGTCCTACAGGAACTCACGCTTATTTAGGAGATCTCAGACATGTGCCCTGGGGTACTTGTATAATACAGTGAATGAGGCTGCAGTGAGTGTTGGCAGCACCCCAATTGAGAAGGGCTTCTTATCCCCTCTGAGTCTGGGAATATGCTGTTCCCCAGGACAGGTGCAGTCCAGCCCTTTGGACCAGTGATGAGTGTTGACACTGCCTCTGGAATTATAGACATGTAACTTCATGATCCCAGTTCCTCACCTCTAAAATTAGACACTGTACTAGTTGACTTAAAAAAAAACCTGTAGGCTTTAAAATTCTATAGTTTCACAATTTAGGAGCTTAAGATGCTGCATATGTGAATTGAATCATACATAGAAAAGTTGTCCAAGTTCATGATTAATTAGAAATGAGGTTATGCATTGTTGGAAAAACACATGAAATTATATCATTTATTTATCATACAGAAATAAGCACTGAATCTGTGTGAGTCCATCTGAACTTCCTTCTTGTAATTTCTACCATTGTTTTTATAAATTTTGTTTTGATGTGAAACAATGACTTAGAAGTTTAGTAATTTTGGAAACAATCTTCAAACATGTTTGCTATCACTATTCAATAGTGGCTTGTTAAGTTATCTGAAGGCATTTACGATAAACCTGTATGTAAAAGATTGTGCGGAAAGATGTAAGGTATTACATTTGTTAATTGATGTCTTAGAAAATTTTCATGTCTGAGCAAAGAGGTAAGGCTACACATAGAAGCTTGTGTGAGAATTAGTGACTTAACAGTGTAGATGAGTTTGTTAGTGATTGACTCTGAATGTATAGGTCCTGTATGTTACACGCCTTCTCTGTCACCTTCTTGTTTGTCACTGTTATAATGTGACAAAGAAAGGAAAAGTGGTCAGGCATGGTGTCACACGCCTTTAATCCCAGCACTTGGGAGGCAGAGGTAGGAGGATTGATGTGACCTTGAGGCAAGCCTGGGACTACAGAGTGAGTTCTAGGTCAGCCTTGGCTAGAGTGAAGCCTTACCTCGAATAAAAAAAAAAAAAGGAAGGGAAAAGTTTTGATGACTCAGTACTTCACTGACTTCTGAAGTGAAGGATAGTTTACATTATCTTCTTATTACTAGAATAAAATACCTGACCAGAAGCAGCTGATGGGAGGAAAAAGTCTATGTCAGGTTTGCAGTTCTGAGGGAAAATTTCTTCATGGCAGTGAAAGCATGACAGGCCTAAGCAGGAAGGTGACATCTTGTCACAGCAGCAAGGGAAGGAGTTCCCAGTGAGCTAGCTCCGAAAACGCAGTGGGCTGGACTAATAAACCTCAAGGTTCACCCAATGACACACTTCATCTAGTAAGGCTCCACTTCCCAAGTGGCCATGAGCTGGGGACCAAGAATTCAGAACACATGAGGCTTGGGGGGAGGGGAATCCAAATTCAAAGTTCCACAGGCTCCATCTAGAAATAAATTGCTTCATGCTCTCTTCTAGTTTCAGGGTAGGATAAATGTCCCATGCTCTCCAATGTTTCTTTTGTACTCCTCTTATAGGAGGCTAGTTGTAAAGACTCACTGCCCATTCTTTTAACAAAAGACTAAGAGAGAGTGATGCCCAAACTAGCTCCAAATGGGAAGGTGAGCCAGTAACCCTTCATTCTCTTCCACCTCCACCTCACTGGAAGTTTGCTGGCCAGCTAGCCTGGTGACCACAGCAGTGATCAATGAGAGGCCCTGTTTCATACAAGGGGAAAAGTAAGGGCTCACAACTGACTGAGTATGCACTCTGGTCTTCACATGCAAACCTTCATTCATACACATGGTCCTCCATCCATCTACCTCTCACTGGATGATTTATGCTCAACACATTCAATGGAAATGTTATTCTCTACTTATCCACTGAGCCTGCCTTTATGACTTCAGCTTCTTTGTAGTCTAGCCTGAGCAGGTTTCATTTACATAAGAAAATCCATCTCTGCTTAGTTTAGAGGTAATGACAATCTCTGTACTTTCAGATCTCAGAAATAAGCTGGAGCATGTGAGGTATAAGAGATTATTAAGGCAAAAATTCTGTCACCAACATTTTCTTTTAGGTGGTGTTTGAAAGGTAGTACTAAGAACAAACTATGGATGGTGTATTCTTTCTAGGGTGACTTCGAGAGCTATGGGGAGAACGAGTGTCCTTGGTTTTCATGTTACCCCATTTGTCCTCCGCTACTCTCTTTCTCAGGCATCTCTAGTTACGGCTGCATTGGCCTTGGACAGTTAAGTGTTTCTGATCCCTGTGTGGGCTAGAGGTATGAACTAGTAATCCAGAAATGGCCTTAGTCCATTAGTTCTGGAGACATCTCCTCATGTACGCCATTGGTCCCCATGTGCATTCCCTCGGCCACCTGTTGTTTTTGCTCTTGGGCAAGGGGAAGGATTGAATTTCTATTCCTTGGTAGGAAAGCTGCTCATTGGTTTAAGTCCAAGGTTTAAAAACAAATACATCTTGACAATGTCATGACTTACGGGATAAGTAATGATCCCCAGATCTACAAGCCAAGGACATACTCATAGAACTGCTTCCTGCCCAATATTGTGCCAACCAGTGGAATAGATGGCACAGTAGAAAACATCAACCAGATCTTCATATAAAAAGTCACAGCTCCTGCTAACCGAATACAGTCATCATTACCAGAGACAAGTCTAATAAGCACAGATTATCTGGCTGGAATAGCTGATACAACCCAAACATTGTCACAGTATAACTGTGTGGAGGCTCCAGTGAATCAAGGGAAACAAAAATGCTATTTCTTTCCTAACTTTTATCAATGGATAAAAAAACACGGTAGAAATTAAGATTGCAAACACATCATAGTCGTAAATCTGCTCAGTGCTTTCATAGTTGTTTCCTTTAGTGAGTACATTGTATTAATTGAAAAGCGCATGGTGAAGAAAATGTGGTTGTCAAGTACATAGCTGTAGAGCGGAAGCAACTACTCCAGTGTGCTTACTTAGAAAGGTTAGTTACTTTAAGGACCATTAATGATTTCAGGAGATCCTCTTTAGTGATGAGATTAGCTCTTACAGTTGTAGTTTCTTAAAATTTTTTAATGCTGTGCTTATAACCAACATAAACCAAAAATTTCAAATAATCTGGGATTATGAGAACATTTAGTGGCACTATAATTTTGATATACAAATAGAGCAACTTAATTAGCCTTGAATTTTACTTCTTCTAAGTTATTTGAAAGTAATTGTTAAAGATGTGCATATATTTTACGTGACTTCTGTTGACACTGCCTTCCTAATGGGTGTTCTAGTTAGTATTATTTTCAGTCTCTGTTACATAACTTCAAACTTGCTTGAATTTTTCCTGGAATAAACCATACATCTTTCATATCTTTCTGTTTTATACCTTCACCAATCACACCAGTCTATTACTTTTAAATTCAAACTTTATCAAACTCTCAGGGAATAGGCAGAACGTAGCCAGCCTATATGCCAGTAGCCCGGTTCCAACAAAGTTCTCTCTTTCCCCTTTAAAATTTTATAAGCCAAGCCTTCACAGTCCACAATTGTCTCTACATTTAGATTTTTCAAACTCCCACATGGTTAGATTCATTACAACAATGACCCCACTTTTTATGACCAATTTTAAGTTGCAGTTACTTTCTTAATGCTGAGACAAACACCTGAACACAAGCGGCTTATGGCAGGAAATAATTTATTTCAGTCTTACAGAATCCAGAAGAAACAGCATAATGGCAGAAGAAGCTGGCTCACTTCCATAGATACATAGCAGACAGACAAGACCAACCAGCCAGCAGACACCAACATCCAGAGCCAAAGTGGTTCTTTATATATATTAGAGCTGAACAAAAAGATCCTCCCCCAGTGATACCCTCTCCAGCAAGCTACTGTAATATATGTGTTGTCAAAAAATTAATAGAGGGGGCTGGAGAAATGGTTCAGCAGTTAAGATGCTTACCAACAAACCCCACATAAAGTGAGATGCACTAAGTGGCTCATGCATGTGGAGTTCATTTGCAACAGCCGGAGGCCCTGATGTACCTAGTCTCTCTGCCTGTGTCTCTTCTTTCTATTTCTCTCTACTTGCAAATAAATAAAATATTTTTAAATAATAGAGGATTAAAGAATTTTAAATGATAAGGCAAAATAGGATAACATTTGGAGATGCCTAACTAATCTTGGTTTTTTAACTTTGTTTACTATACTCCTGTTTCTGAGCTGAGTCTCCTTTGTAAGCTGCTTCCACCTAAGGCCAAAGAAAAGGAGATACCACAAGAAATTCCTTGGTGAGGGCTTTCAGAGAATGCAGTGCTTGGCCAGCCTAGAGTACTGAGCCCTAGTATTTTGCCTGCTGAAATGCTGAGTTTAGATAGCTGACATCTGACCCTTCCTAGGCCTAGATCATTTCCTCAGGTACATTTTACCTTCTGTGATAAACACCTCAAAGCTGAGGCTCAGTTTAGACATTTTATCACACTGATCCTATGCCAGGCTAAAAAGCCACTATCTCCTCATGGAGGAATTGAGTTGAAAGGGACAATGGACATAGAGACAGGTACCTGATAGCATCCCATGTGCTGGGTGCATTTTCTGGTCTCTTATCTACCTTTAGGTTCACCACCCTGTTTAGCAAGCAAGCAAAAAAAAAAAAATAATAATTAGCTGCCTTCCCTGATCCTACCCTTACACTAAAGTTCTCATGAAATGTTTTGTCCAGATACTGCTAACTTGTTCTCTCTCCAGTTAGGACCAAAGTCTAATGAAAGATGTAACAAAAGTGTTCCTGTGATAGCACTGGGCATATTTCTCAGTCTTCTCACAGCCTGGTTCAGGTGGGTCAAGATTCCTAGGCAGCAAGCCTCCAGGCAGTGACTGAGGCCACTGAGGTAGACTGCCTCTACCTGTCAACTGCACCATCAAGATGGGCTTTGTTCTCATCACCAAGATGAGAAAGAAGGAAAAAGGAGGACTAGCCTGTGAGAAGTTCATGGCTTCTTTTGGCACAGAAATGGCACTTGTCTTATGCACTCACATTCTAGGAGGCAGTAGCATTCATGGAAGACTGGGAAATGGTCATTCTGTGTGCCCAGGAAGAGGAAATGAAATAGGACTTGGGCAATAGATAGTCTTGTTATTGTCACAGTTCACCCTTCTGTTCACCAAGCACATTTTTTTCTCTCCTATTTCATCAAAAAAAACAAAAGCACTCACCCTTTCATCCCTACACACAGGTGAATTTCCAAAGAACCAACAAGTCATTACAGTTAGTTCAAGCTCTGGCATTTCTGGGTAAATATAAATACTCACTCTTGGTCTAGACATTACTTCTTTTGGTCTAGAAATCTATGAAATTTTAAAAAATGCCTTTCCCTCTCTCCATGCAAACACATCCCTGTACAGAGGTGCCATATGCCACACACTGGATCCCATTCCCATTCCAGCGAATGCTCGTTCATGACGCAGGAGACTACACCCTTTGACTAGGCCTAGCTTCTGCTTTCTGCGAGGAACCCCATTGCCTATTTTCTCTGACCACTGTTGTTGCCTTCTTGTTCTGTGCCCATCCAATTCCCGAAATGTAGGTGACTCAGGGTTTGTGTGAAGTCTTGAACAGCAAAAACGTCTTTAGTCTAGGCTCACATTTCTCATGGTAATGGTGGGGTTTGGTTGGTTGGTTGACTGTGGTTTCAGTGAGATCGATATAAATTCCCTCAAAGACGTAAAGATATAATCCACCTCTAATCTCTCTGTTTTCACGAAGGTCCATGTGCCAGTTAGAACTCACAAAGTAATGTTCTGTTCCTCTGCCTTCCACATCTCATAGAAAGTTAGACCACTTCTGCAAGGAATTCAGCAATGTGAAATTCCTAAGCTTTGAACCCCTGTAATACAGAGCTATCATATAATCATATGAAATTATGTTGGACCTAAGAGGAATAGATTTGTGCTACTAAACTGAGGAGGGCTTGCCTTTTGTGGGAGATAGAATTTATACTGGAGTTTTAAAAAGAATTGGAGGCTAATGTGGTGGGGCAAATTTGTAATCCCAGTCCTTGGGACACTGAAGCAGGAATTAAAGGCCAGCCTGGGCCACATTGTGAGACCTTGTCCCCAAAGGAAAAAGAAAATAAAGAACAGAACAGAGGAAGGATTTCAGTGATCCTGGCCTAAGCCAAGCCTGAAAGTGCAAACAGGTACTTTCTTTGATCACTGTTTATATTAGACGAGTATGAGTAGAAAGTTCGTGAAGAAAATATTAAATAAATTCTGAAAGACAGGCTACAACTGGATTATATGGAGTGGTTTGACCATTAAGATTGCCTTCCTGGGGACTAGAGACAGTTAAGGCACTTGCCTGCAAAGGCTAACAACCTGGGTTCAATTCCCTAGTACCCACAAACTCCAAAACTCCAGCATGCATCTGGAGTTTGTGGTACCTGGCATGCCCATTCTCTCTCTCTCTCTCTCTCTCTCTCTCTCTCTCTCTCTCTCTCTCTCTCTCTCTCTCTCTCTCTCTCCTTGCAATTAAATAAATATTTAAAAAAAGATTAACCTCCTGGGCATGAGACATGAAAGCAGAAAGGAGATGGGTGAAGGGGGGAAGGGATTAGATTGGAAGAGAAGCAACTAAAACAAATTGTGTTTGAAAACTGCTCTGATAATACCTAATACTCGGTACGCCAGTTTAAAAACGAAGATTGCCATTCTGTGTGACAAAATTTACTTAAGCAAAAACAGCTGGAATGAGCTAAAATTTATCCTCCTGCTTCAGAGTGGTTTTATAACAGTAACAAAAGGAGCAGATGATCCAAAGGATAGTGATTATTTGAGTTGCGATTTTCTTTTTTACTGAGACCAGGGAGGCTGATAACAGAAAGACCTTTGGCTCTAGAGACAAACAGAAGCAACTGTGTCACCTGCTAGTAATGTGTCTGTCCTTAGGAACACCACAGAATGTGACCTCAGCATTCTCATTGATAAGAGAGAGAGTTATAGTATGATAGGGAGGTGACATCAGTGAATCTCTCTGTGTATGCCAGATGTTGGAAATCATTCTCATGTTATGTCATTCAATCCTCAACTCCAAAGGACAGAAGATGCTTCTATTTTTCTTTAAAGTCTGGTGATCCTTCAGCAATAAACACCTCTAAGATCTTAATGGCTTAAGACAACATTTTTTTCTTATTTGTGCTGCCTGTCTAATTTAGATTGGGAAGGGGGTCTCTCAGGGATCCAGACTGACAGAGCAGCAAATGTGACCAGTTATGTGATCTTGAATTGAGGTTTAAATGTTCTGGCCCAAAATTATCTCCATCTTTGCTCTTGAGAGCTCATTGGCAGCAGGAAGTACAATGCTTTCCAACCACAATGGGCAGGAAGTCCAGTGAAGTATGGGCTTTACCAGTATTGACAATTGCAGTAATATTTTATCATTTTTTAATTTGTACATGGGAAAGCAGACACTGAAACACTGGGAAAATGTCTTACCTACTGTGTATAGTCTCAACTGTCTCAGTATGTTATACCACCTGCTTTGCACAGTTGTGAAGATCACAGATAATATATCTAAAAAGTTGATACTGCCTGGGGCTTAGGAAGCATGTAGGGCTTGGTGAAGGTGGTCTTCTTTTGTATTCTGCTTCTAGCTTGAGATTCAGGGCCCATTTTATTTTATTTTATATTTATTTGCAAGCGGAAAGAGAGAGAAAGAGTGGGTGAACCAAGACCTCCAGCTGCTGCAAAGGAACTTCAGACTTGTGTGCCACTGTGCATCTGGCTTTATGTGGGTGCTGGGAAATCAAAACAGGGTTGTTAGGCTTTGATGGCAAGCATTTTAACTACTGGGCCACCTCTCCAGCCCGCAGGGCCTTTCTTAAATGCAGAAGCTCTACACTGGTTTTAGTGGCAGTTACTTTTCTCCATGATGACAGTAGCTATGGGCAATGTTACCAGCTTTAAATAGATTTTTTGTGTAAGGCATCTGGTTGAACACAACTTCCTATTCTAAGTATTTAAAAACCACTGCACGTGGATTATGTCATTGACAATACAGGACTGTAACAGGCTAACTTTCCAAACTCATGATGTAATATAGGCTAAACAGGCTATCGTGGGATACACTAAAACTCCAATACCTTACCAACAATGTGATTACTTTTATGGAAAATTACATATTAAGTTTCATGTCACCAGGTTCCATTAGTTTATACTTTTTGTTCCATATAACAAATGTTTATTCAGTGCCACACATTGTCAGGTGCATGTGTAAAATCTACTGGGGACTCTCATACGTAAAATTTATGGGAATGAAGTAGTCAATAATTGCTAGATGTGACTTTTAAAGCAGTCACTAAATTTTGCCTTAATTATTGCAGTCCTAAATCCCAAACCAATATTGGAATATTCATGTTTACTATTTTCAAATGTTTCAGAACAAACTTTCAAAATTTTCAAATGTTAACAAAATGAATTTAAATAAGAAAACAAAGTTCTTGATGTGCAGTATAACTTGACTTCTTTAAACTGACTTGTTTAAATAACTATACTTGCTATTTTAAGACATATTAGTAGAAAATAAACAATCTACATCTACAAGGTAAAGAAAAACATTTCTAGGATGATTCCCTATTGGTTGTATTTAAGAAGAACTTTCATAAATAGTCTTTTCATAGAAATAGAAACTTGGGAAAATATGAACTTTTTAGTTACAGTATATCACTCCCCAGGAGGGATTGAGTCAGAAAAGTTTCAAAAAGAACAGTATTTTTTATTCAACTAAAACAAAAGTGAGTGTCCCCATTAGTCCCCCCTGTGAAGGATCTTGTCAGGTGCCGAGTGCAGAATTAAGGGTGGAAAGGCTAAGATACAATTCAAGGAGATGGTGGAGGTAGGCTGCCAAAAGCTTTAAGAGAAAGATAGGAACTCATAAATTTGTCTTATTAAATATTCATTGGAACCCTGTATGGTAGCACATACCTGTAACCACAGCAGTAGGGAGGCTGAGGCAGGAGGGTTGTGCTATAAAACCACAGACAGATCATGTACAAACAAATGAGCGTGGCTGTGCTCCAGAAAAGCCTATAAAATTTGTGATAGATTACACTGGACCAGCATAGTGACAGAAGTGAATCGCTATAGTAGTGATCATAAACATAAAGATGAAACGTTTACCATCTCACCCTATCCAGAACATTTTTTTACCAATTCCTAATGTAGACGCAATTCCTAATCTGCCACAGATTAATGTGAATGCCTGATACTCATCATGACTCAGTTTATTTCCTATTACCATTACCTGGTACTAAAAGCCAGAATTTATATGATTGAATCTTTTGTTTTTTAATATTCCTTTGGGCCTATTTTCTTTTTTAAATATTTTATTTATTTATTTGAGAGAGAGAGAGAGAGAGAGTGTGTGTGTGTGTGTGAGAGAGAGAGAGAGAGAGAATGAGCACACCAGGCCCTCCAGCCACTGCAAACAGACTCCAGACATACGTGCCACCTTGTGCATCTGGCTTTACGTGAATATTGAGGAATCGAACTGGGGTCCTTCTGCTTTGGAGGCAAACGCTTTAACCACTGAGCCATCTCTCCAGCCCCCTTTGGGCCTACTTCATAATTATATTGCCAATCTAAAATTTATGTAGTAACTATAAGGTATAAATTGTTTACTAGCTAAAGCAGATGAATTTGTGATTTTACTTGAAAATTACACCCCCCTTTGTTTGATATTTTTCTTATAATTATTCCTAGCAGAAGAGCACTTATAATTAAGGAATCACGGTGGCTTCTCCCTTATGTTTCCATTAGATGAGTCATGTTTAGAGCAAGTCATTTCTCAGCAAAAGTTTCTACCAGGAACAGATTTCAACAAAGTAATGTGGATATGGAAACTAAGTTTTTAAAATTTTTGCTATAGTTCTGATTGTTTTCCATCTCTGCTTTGTTGTTTTATGATGTATTGGTCTAATCCAAGTCAAAGTGTCCCAAGATATTTCACAGATATTTTATTTTCTCTGAATGACTGTACCTGAATGCTTTTCACGATTGTTAGCACAAATTGTTGGTTACTATTCTGAAACACTTTATGCTGTTCTCTAGCCATTTGATAGCTATAGATATTTAAGAGAAAAGACTACCTATTTACTCATAAAGGTTTTTCTTCTTTTCTTCTCATAGTTTTAGTAATTACCACTTTCACTTTGACTATGATTAAAAATAACAGAACAACCGAGGAAGCAACAGTTTGCTGTGTTTAAAAAAAAGAATTTTTTTTCCTTTTCCTTTCTAAAGGAATTCCAGATTCACCCCCAGAAACACATTAGGGCTGGACTCTTGTATCTGCCCAAGGTGACACTCCTCCAAGCCAGGCAGCTGGAGAAAAACCTTTAGTAAACTTCTGAATCTGTTGGTGGACATCCATTCAAGTACCACACAGTCCTTAATTTACTCATCATCCTGTACCACGGAAGACACATCCTTCATGCCATGAAAATGAAAATAGAAGTTTGTTCTCACGATGTCCTCAACACCTTTGATACCACATACGTAGGTCATCCTTGGCAAGCACTTTCCTCTACCTTCCAACTGGGTGTCCTAAATTTAACCCCATTCTGATACTAACTGCTAAAATTACCACCATAAACCCCATAGGTTAAGGGCTCAAATTCCGCAAAACTATACCCAACATCAGACAACAATCACAAGTCTCAGGTTGTAATGTATAGTCAACTGTCTATAAACCCAGGGGTTCCATGACCCTCTCCTATGGCATCCTAGAATGACTCAGAACTCAAACATGCCCTTTATTTCGATTTTCCAGTCCGTGGCAAAGGATGCCACTCAGGAACAGCCCAGTGGAAGAAATGCGCAAGCAAGGTATGGAAGAGAATTTCCGTAGCTTTTCCACATGTCACTCCCCCAACACTTCCTATATTCTCCAAACAAGAAGCTTTTGAAACCTCATTTTTAAGATTAATGTGGAGTTCTTATTAAGTAGGCGCTATTAGATCAACCATTGACCATTGGTAATCAAACTCAATCTCCAGCTTCCTTTTCCTTCCCCAGAGGCCAAAAGTCTCCATCCTGATCGTATGGTTAGTTCCCCTGGTGAACATAGGAATTCCTGGATCTACTCAATTCTCTAAAATGAGAATAGATTCTTCTGTTGGACCTACTAAACAATTGTAAACAGGATTACTTATTATAATTTGAAGCTATTTTGATAGTAGTCTTCTCATATCCCAGAAAACTTTTTGTTTTATTTGCTTTCCTCTGTAGTTACTAAACAGAGTTTGCAGAAAGTGACCTTGTCATGTGCTCATTCTCCCACACTCAGGTTAATCCCTGACTTTTAAATTGAAAATAATGTTGCATTTGACATTCAGCCAAGGTACTGTGTGATTATTCCAAAGCTAGTCTGAGTTGGGTTTAAATCAGACATATTTTCAAATTAAAAATATAGTTTCACATAGAATCAGTAAGAATACCTTTGATTTCACTCAGAAGAAAAGCATAATTTTCTAATAAAAAGCAAACTATTTAGTCAGAAAAGGAGAGTTACTGGCTCATAGGTCAGAAATTCCAGCAACACTGTGCGCTTCTGACAAAGATATACCAATAGTAAATAAAACCCACCAAGAACCAAATTATTTCCCATCTTTTTGCTTTTAATTCCAGAATGTCAACTTCACATTAGGCCAAAGTTGGCCCCAAAATGGCTGCCAGTGGCTTCCAGACCTACATATTGATTGAGAAATGAAAATTTAAATCTTATTCTACTTGCAAGCTGACAAGTTAGCCTGCGTCCTCTTCATGAATGCTGGCAGAAGGCATGAGGCTACTCAGTCAGGTATGGACAGTTTACTCACTGCTCACAGCAGAAGCAAAGGTCAGCATTGTCTTGTGCTGTTTACCCATACCTCAACAGCAATCCAAGAAGTCTAGCTAATGTCTGCTCACACAGCCTGTGCCGCAGGAGACAAACTTGGAGCTTAAGGAACTCGAATCTGTATGATGTACTGCCCTTTGTTCCAGAGGGAGACACTCTTTCTGTCTTTGAAGGTTGTATTAAAAAGTCCTTGTTCCAGATGGAAAGACTGTCTTCTCCTCAAAGGCGGTTCACTTTACAGACCCCCTTGAAAAGGTTGCCCAGGACAAGGCAGCCAGTGCTTGTGCTCAAGGCAAGCAGGAGCAAGCTGATTTGAAGAGCTCCTCCCAGAGCCATCATGGTAGCTAAACGCTGTAGGCATTTGGAGGAAGACACCCAAGGTTCAGCTTCCTGAACAAACTGTGGTGGCTAACAAGATGCTAAGTGGTTTTTCCAAGATCACTAGATTCACCCCAGGGGCCACACGAGGAGCCAACTTGGAAGCTGCATCTAACTCCAGGTTCAGGACATTGACACAGATGTGGGCATTGTGTAAGCAACCAGTTAGTGGTGCTCAGTTTGAAAAATTGAGAAAAATCTCTATTTAATGGTAACAAAGTTAGAAGATGAAGTGTGTTTATGTACTCTAGGGTGTCATATTTTGTGAACAGAGATTACAGTTTGGAATACTTTCCACCCAGAAAAATGCACTCACATCACCCCCATTGTGACTCCACACTCCAGCCAGGGGAACTATTATGAAACGCTTTGCTGCCCATAAGGCAGATCTTTAGCACAGTCTGGGTCACCTTTAATAATCTGAGTCCAACCCAGCCCTCCAGCTTCTTCCCAGCTACCACTTACCCATTCTCTTCCACATCCACTTATTTCAGCTTCCTGCTTTTATGCCTCTGTACCTCTGCTCCAAATCTGTAGAATGCCTTCTCACCTTGCTTACATTTGTCTAAGGCAAAACTTGCATATATTGTCAAATAGCCTTGCAAACATTATGTATTTCTTACTGCCTATAATTTTTCCTAACTCCTATCATAGCTCATATGTCTATGTTCCTACAATTATGTGGTTAACATTTGTCACACGCTCTCCTGGACTATAAACCCCAGAGTGTAGAACTCAGGTCTGATTTATTCTCCTGTGTATCTTTAGAGACTCAGGGGTGGTTAAGTGTCCAATAAATATCTGTAGTTTGAGTGTTTTTTAAAGCATAGATTTGTTTTTAAAAGCAGAAAAGTCAGTGTGGCATAAGACTATCATCTCACACTGTCACCACGTAGAGGTTAGACTAATCACTTACTATCAGGATTACTTTGAGCCAGTGCCTTAAACCTCTCTTTACCCTTGTTCTTCCACAGAGAAATGGATTATGGTGCCTATTTCGTAGGGTTGTTGTTGTTTACTGAAAATGAGACAACCACATACGGTGTTTAAATGTTATGCCTACCACATTGTGAGCACTCAACCAATAGCTCTTACTACAACTATGCTTACTATTGAGACAGAAGTTCATACACACGTGTCCCCGCTAAACCAGCTACTTCCTTCAGACTGCAGCCAGTATGACTCATGATGACCCATACTCACTGTCTCAGTCATTTAGTAAAAGCTCATTCAATCAAATCTTCAAGTTCAAAGAGTTTTAGTTAAGGTTCGGTTCAAGCATAGTATAGTGTGGTAATATGATGACATGTCTTTCTAAGTTTTACAGTCCTTTATTATTTTTAATAATAATTAAGGTCAAGGCTCTCACTTCTGTCATGTGCTCACACTATTCTATACTCTAATGACTCTAATGATAAAGGAAGTATACCACTAATTTTCCTAACAACTTATTAAAAGATGTAATTTAAAACATAGGTCCGGGTAGCTCCAGAGGTGTTAAGGACATCCCTCATATCATAGAGCTAGTGACAGAGAGAGAGAGAGAGAAAGAGAGAGAGAGTATTTAGACAGTTCCTTGCCTCTAAAGAAGTATGTTGTAACATGTTCACCTGCATTTATGACAGTGTACATGGCTTTGGATCCACTGAGAATGTGCATTCTATAAATTCACATAACTGGTGAAGGAGGCTTCCTCCATGGAGAGAGACCTCACTGACTACAAGCCCTGCATTTCCAGTGAGATTTAAGGACCATGCTTGGTTAGTTCCAGAGTCTGGCAAAAGGAGTGCAAAGCATTCCTTCTGCTTTCCTTGTTTCCTTGTTTACCTGAGAAGGAAGCCTGGGACATAAACAAGCAGCCTTTGCTTTATCCTTTCCGTCATGTTTTGGAGGTCATACTTGGAGTGTGCAGACGAGTGTGCTGAGACTGGACCTTCAGGAACTTCTGGCACCAAATCCCTTTACAGTTACCCACAGGGGTGGCATGGGGCTGCACACTCCTATGTACCTAACTGACATACAAATCCAGGACCACACCCCTTTCTAATTACCCACAGACATGGCATTGTGCTATATACCCCCATGTACTGTCACTAACAGACTTTTTCTAGAAATGCAAACAGATCACCTGTCAGATGATCAAGGCCATTGCTGTTCCTGATCACAGGTGGAAGAGTTGATTTCTAGGTTTCCAGAGGAAGCGGCACAGAGACTTCCAGGCAGTGGGAGATCCTCACCATGCACCACTGAGTGTCCTAGCCTTGCCCTGGGGAGAAAACTTCCTTTTCTTTGGCAAAACAGAGGCTGTCTTGTTCTCATCCCATATTTACATGGGAAAAAGAGGTAATGCTTTTGAAACCACATGAATGACATTATCAAAAGATGTTTTCATGTTTTGTTGGTGCTTTGATGAACTCTTAATTAGTGCTCAGAAAAGGGAATGTAATTACTTCTGGGACATATTATTTCATTTCATTTAAATATAAAGAAATCTGTAAGGAAAAACTAATTATAGTTTTATAACCTATAATTTGTAAGATCAGTCCAAGTGATTCACCAGTCAGAATATGTTTAGGGCCATGGGAGAAAAGGGAACAACAAATGGCAAATTAATAAATTTGTTTTTATAAGAAAAATATTATGTAAGACATTAATAAATCACTTTGTATTATGACAAAGACTTTCAGGCAGGAGGCAACACAAAGATGAATAAGTCACACATTTAAGGATCTTTCTGGCATGAGTTGAATAAGCCTCTCCAAGGGAAGGATCAAGAAGCTAACATTGCACATGAAAGATCCCAGTGTCCTCTGAGATCTGCCTGCTCCACCTTGCCTGCCCACCTGGAGAAACACTGGCAGCTAAGCTGAGGTCACATGTGCCCATTGGCTATTGTCAAGCCTCAAAATTATGCTGGTGTCACTGGAACTCACTGCTCCCCACAGCCCTCCTATCCTGTTTCCTTGTGAAGAGCTCTGTCACTCGCCTTTAGCCCTAAACTTTCCTCCTTCACTCTTTCATGCTAGGATGATGACCTCACTTCTGTTTCACTGAAAATATCAAGAAAGAAGTGGGTTCTCACTTTCATTTACCACCTGAGTCTGTGTCTAGTGTTCCCTTTCTTCCTGCCCTGCCTCATCAGTGAGGATTGGCTGTCCTTGCTCCTGGAGACCTTTCAAGTCCTGCCTCTCTAGAAACCAGTTGGTGACATGCAAGTGGTTTCTAGTTTGGACCATTCTGAGTCATGCAGGTGTTTATATGGACATGCATTTTGGTGTTTCATATGCAAGCTACATACTCTTTCTTTGAAATTCTTTCCTGTTGCCTGTCAGAATTCTTCCTTAGTTTTCCCTCTAGCTACCTTCTACTCTTCCTTCTCCTTAGCTGGACCAAAACCATGAGGTACCCTGGGGATCCCTTTTCTATGAACACTTACTTGCTAAGTGACCTTTTCTGATCACTTTGGTGGCAGCAGCAGCAACAGGAGATAGGGCTCTATGGTGCCAGCTATAGCCACATAAGACTTCTCAGAAAATTCTACCCAGAAGCTGGGATTCTTCTCCATGTCGCCACAGAAAGGAATTTCGAGATGAGTCAGTATGAAGCATAGTGGAAGTTATTAAGAAAATATTTTAGCGTAGATTTAATCATTAATAGAGAAGTGCATGGGGAAAACATGTTACACACCACCAAGTATATGGTGCATGTGCTTGTGTGTGTGTGTGTGTGTGTGTGTGTGTGTGTGTGTGTGAGAGAGAGAGAGAGAGAGAGAGAGAGAGAGAGAGAGAGAGCACTAGGGTCCCTTTCTATTGCAAATGAATATCAGATTCTTGTGGCACATTTCGCACATTTTTGTGGGTGCTGGGGAATGGAACCCTGGCAGCAGGCTATGCAAGCAAGCACTTTTAACCCCTGAGCTATCTTCTCAGCCCTGTGTGGATGTTTTAAGAGAGAGTTGTTCCTGAATTAAGTTGTGGTACATATACACTATGGAATTCTATGCAGCTGAAAGGAAAAATGACATAATGAAATTTAAAGAAAAATGGTCTGACTTGAAGCAGATCATTCTTAGTGACCACACACAAGAGCAGAGAGCCAAGCACTGCATATTCTCCCTCATATGTGGTTCTTAACCAGCTTAAAACAGAACATTAACAAAATGTGTCAGTGAACAGAGAGTTTGTAAAAGGGAATGGAATGAACTGAGGGGAGGGTGATTGGAGGTTGGGGGAATTGAAGGGTGGGGGAGAATGGGAGGGAGGGGGGACTTATATAGTAAACGAAACTAATAATGAATTGACACCATAAAACCCTAGCTTTTACACAGTAAGCTACCGAGGAAGCTGTGGGCACCACCTGGTACAAGGGGTCATAAACAGAATGGGAGGAAGCCTAACCTCAAGAATAATTGCTCAGGCCTTATCTCCCTGTCCCAGTTATTGGTTCCTTCCCACACTGAGCTGTTGATCAAAGAGATCCATGAGGTCCCCAAAATGTGACAGACTTCTGTCAAAGCTCTTGAATACCTGCCCCAGGCTTAAGGTAAGACCCTATAGCTGAAGAAACCACAACAACACCAGGAGATCCTGCTAGATCCAAAATGGTAACCAGCTCCCAGATGGTGGCATGTGTAGCATTGGAAGGTGTTTGTATAAGCTGCCAGGCAAAATTGGTCAATGATATTCAGAGAAAGCAGAGACCAGTGATATACAATATAGACAGTTGTCACAAGATTGCTGAATACAAGGCTGTATGACACACTTAGCCTTCACATAGGGCCCAAATGAAACCTACAAAAAGTGATGAGACAAACAGGAGACCAATCACCACAGCAAGTCTGATGACCCACGAAAGGTCAATGGAGATAGACACCAATGATACCCAACACAACCCAGGGCAAAGATCCAGAGATACTGAAGATCTCAACAGCAAAGCTGACTCAAAACTCACCCACTATGACTCAGGGAACTGAGCCGAAGAGGGGGTGGGTAGAATGTAAGATCCATGGTGGGGGAGAATATCCAGAGACATCACCCCCCCAACAACAATACACAAGGGGGAAGGAATAAAATAAAGAAAAGCTGGCTACCTCTGGTGCAGTTCATAACCCCCTCTCCTATGGACCCCAGTGGGTAGGGGACAGAGAGGAGGGAAACGGGAACACCTTCACAAGATTTGCTCATGCTTTGTATAAATTTACTTATAAAGATAGTTTTTAAAAGAGAAAGTTGTGCTGAAGTGTCTTAACAGTAGCCATATGCATTATTTTGGTGGCTTCTGAATTAAATTGCAAAGTTTTTTTTCTTTTTGTTTAATTCCTCTTTTTGGTACGTGAAATGATGGGGTGAGACACATTGGATGGGATCACAAACTGAGGATGTAAAACCGTAGGGAAGAAGGTTCATGAACCAGAGTTGGGATTTTTTTTTTTTCAGTAAGCAAAATGTATAGACTTGTTTGTGAGATTTCCAGGAACTTTCTGGTTTATATCTGGGAAAAAGAGCCAGGCTATACTTAAAGATCTTAAACACAGAATTCTTTGTTGTTTTAATATTTTTAATTGAAATATCTTTAGGTAAAAGGAATATTGTCACTACATAGGCAACGTTTATATTTTGTTATTTGTGCTGGAATTTTTGACTTTCAGCTGGTGGGAGACTTCATCTAGACTCAGGGCTAAGAGACTCCTCTCCTTTTTTTCCATATTCTCTTAATTTTCTGCCTTTAAAAAATTTTTATTATCCAGAATTAGATACACTTAATAAGGGAATAATGTGTTGATATCTCCAGTTCCCTTATTTCCCTCTTCCTTGTCTCCGATCAGTTGGATTTCCTCCTCCATGGGCAGTCTGGATCAGTCCATGGGGTAGGGGGTTGTGAATAACCTAGGTGTCAACCCAGTTCCACCTGCCTTTGCATGTTGTTATTGAGGTGGGAAATGTCTCTGGATATTCTCCCCCATGTCTCTTACATTTTTTGTACCCCCTCTTCCGCTCAGTTCCCTGAGTCATGGTGGGTGAGTATTAAGGCTGCTTTATTGTTGAGGCCTTAGGGGTCTCTGTACTTCTGCTTGAGGTTATGTTTAAAATTGTTGGTATCTGTTTTGCTGGCTCATCCTGGGTTGATCGATTGGCTGTGGTTATAGGTCTCTTGCTCATCCCATCACTGCCTGTGGGGTTCCATGTGGATCCTCCATGGTAGGTCTGGGGTGGCTCATCTCTTGCCAGGAAGACAGCTATCGGCCTATGGCTCATTGGTAGGGTTGGAAGAGCCTCAGCTCTCTAGGCGCCTTCTGAAAAATACAAACAGAATCTCCATCGGAGAGTGACATCAGTATAGGTTAATTGAGATACACATTCCTGAGTTGGCTAGATTCTATTGTTGGTAACTTTTTGTAAATCACTTGTAAAGTAAATTTCTCTTTGGGGTCCCAAGATTTTGGTTCCCGGTGTATTTTACCCTGAAATCTACTTGGTTTTTAGACACATGCCATCTATGTGTGATTATTTTCCATATAAATGCATTTATGCATTTATAAGTCAGTCTTGTTTTTGTTTTGATTTTAGTCTTTTTACCACTGTGACACCTCATCAGCCCCAGGCCTCTCAACTTGTATTCTGTACAGGTGAAGGAGTTACTTTTCTTGTTGCTATGATGTAAGACCTAACATAAAACAACTTATGCAGAAGATGTATTTGGGCTTGCTGTCTAAAAAGGTATAGTCCATGATGTCCTAGAAGGCAGAGTGGCCGAAGAGTGAGGCTTCTTTTTCACATGAAGGCAGATCAAATCAGGAGGCAGGGGAGTGAATCCTGGCACTCAGGAGGATGTCTTTATTTCCCTCTTTTGTTCATTCTGGGAGCCCAGGCGATAAGTTGGTGCTACCCAGACTCAGAGTATGTCTTTCCTCCTCAGGTAAACCTCTCTGGAAATGCCTTCAGGTACTCCAAAAGGTATGTCTCTTAGGTGACTCTAAGTCTATGTCAAGTTGACAATGAAGACTAACCACAATGTCCAAACCTAACCTCCCAGTTTCCCCTTCTCTGTGCCTCTTGCGATGTTCTCTACTCCATTATAGAGGTCAAACCTTTTTATGATCCAGCCACATGGTGGCCATCCTATACTCCAACCTGCCCCACAGTGCCATCCCACCCATCAGCAAATCCTGTAAATACCACCTGTTAAAACAAATGCCACCAAATACAGCAAATACAACCTGTCTAACATATCTTCCCTTCTCACTGTCTCTGGTCACAGCTGTAACTGACTTAGTCACTTCCCAGCTGGTCTCTTTGCTGTCACAATGACCCCTCTGTAGCCTTCACTCAGAGCAGCAGTAAGAATACTTTCACAGGAAAAGGTGGAGTCACTTCCTTGTCGGCACCCTCAAGCGTTTTCTGTCATCTTCTGGGAAAAAGCCAAAGTCTCTAAGAGCCTACTTACAGACCAGACTCCTGCTGCTTTCCTGACCTGTATCCTGCCTTGTTCTCTCACACAGGTGGGTTCAACTGCACTGATCCGCAGACTCATTCAGAACAAGGACATGTTCTCCCTGCGTTCCTTCCCTTCTCTTTTCTTCTCGACAGTTATCTGGGACATTCCTTTATTTCTTTGCAGTTTGGGGTCAGCATTACTATGAGACTCCCAAGATCTAGCCTTCCTCTCCTACTAGACACCAGGGAACTAGATTTCTGGATGAGGGTTTTGCTCACAACTAAAAACCCACAATCCCTCCATCTCTAGTGAGTGGTGTCACCAAGTGACTACGTTTGGAACAAAGTTAGCAGCTGTGATTTCTTGTAAGGATGGGCATGTACTTCCCTGCCCTCTCTCCTGACATGTTTGCAACAGTTAAGCAATGAGAAAGGGCAGCTAATAAACCAAGTAAATACAGTGTTTCAAGTGGAGTGGTGTGCAGTGGAGATAAACCAAGCAAGGCCAAGCAATGAGGAGTGGACCCAGTGCCTTGCTACTTATTATACAGATCAGAGAAGGCTTCAGTTATAAAATGGTATTTAAACAAAATCTTGCATTAGTTAGGATTAGGTTTTCTTATACAGCATAATCCCACCCCACCCCCCAAAAGCAACAATATAGGAATTATTATTTCTTTGAAATATGCTCTCTATATCAGACGTGGGCTGGTAGTGAGGCTCCAAGGGGTTTCTAGAAGCCCAGGAGCATTCAGTTGAAAACTACATGCATGTGGTCCTCGTGGCCCCGGATGCTGATGTCATCAGCCATCCATCTGTTCTCCTGTATGGACCACAGAAAGCCTCCCTGTGCTATGAGTTGTCTTTTCATTTGCCACAGATTTTATAATCATTCCTTCCCTTCTCACCCTCACTTTGGTAAGAAAAAGGGATTTTGAGGAGAGACCTAACAACCAAGCTTCTCACTCTCTCATTGTGTAATCTTGGGCAAACTATTTCAATTCTCTGGGTCTCTGAAATGTATTTCTAAAATGAAGAATGAAGCAAACTGCCCCACCCCTTTGTCTCTAAATTTGAATAGTTGAATAATCATCAAATTTCTTAATACTCTATGTAAGCTTTTTTGCATAAACATGAACCTTGTATGACTAGCTGAGATGAAACAATTCACTTAGTATCTTTTGCTTTTTATCTTAGTATTTATTTTTAAGAATTTCAAAGAAAAAATATTTAATTCCTGGTGGCACACATTATTCTATGTTTTTTTCAAATTCTTAGATATGTTACCTGGGCTTGGGAAGAGATAGAATTTAAATATCCAAAGTATATGTGTATATGAAACCTTGGCTCAGCACCCTTACTCAGTAGCTTCAACCAGCAAGCTACAAAGAATACCTAAACCCCATCACCCTGTGGCATCTCACCCTCTAACTTAGTAAATAGTTGAGGTCAATAGATCACACTTGAGATTACATGACTAATTTGAAATAAATGATGAAAAATAGAGCAAAATTTTGCATTACTAATGAATTGAAGTTGGTTAAAGTAATATGGGTAAAGTTCTAGATCACTCAGTCCAAGTAGATTTTTTTTTCCTGCTATAGAATCTGATTCAGGGACCTGAACCAATAACTACAAAATACAAAGTAGGACTCTGTCAATATTGATTAGAGGCCTCACCCTACTCCATGGGGAAATTCACCTGTGAATAGCATCTGAGAAACAGGACTTCCTGGGTCCCACACCCAGGACAGATGGTTCTCCCATGGGGCAAGTAGTAGATGAAACAGATATACTTTCCTGGCTCACGGTCCTACAATAATAATCTTACATTCTATAAATTCAGAATTTTTCCCATATGCCATAGCTATGCCCAATAACAGCTATTCCTTAACACAAATTTTGTTATTATAATTAGTTCTTTTAAAGGTTTTATGTGCTTTGTTTTTATTATAAATGCACAGATTTAAAATAGAGTATAAATAAGTTCTAAAGTAAGAGCAAAGTTTACACAATAGAATCAATATGCTTTATGGTAAGACTTGATAATTAAAAATTCAGTGTTCTCAAAGGAAAGTAGGTGATTCAATTTACTTTGCTTGGTGATTCACTCATCTGTTCATTCATTATACAAATATTTAATGGCTGTGTAGTTTTTGCTGGGTGCTGTTTCTAGCAGGCCACATCAGCTAATGTAGCAGACAAACACTTCTGCTGTAGTGTTCCAATAAACAAAGGAGAGAAGCAGAGAGAAGGGCCGAGCTCGAGAAAACAAAGCACTGAGAGATTTACTTGTTGTAAATCTTTTAAAAGATGATCTTGATAAGAAGTCTAAAGGTTTATGTGTTTTTAATATATGAGTAACTTTTCTAACAAAATTCAATGAATTTTATGCTGAAGTACATTGTTGCCCTAGCCTTATATCAGAATGAGATTTTAGTTTTAACTTTGTTTAACATAGACCTATATT
This sequence comes from Zapus hudsonius, assembly GCA_004024765.1. Lineage (NCBI taxonomy): Eukaryota > Metazoa > Chordata > Mammalia > Rodentia > Dipodidae > Zapus > Zapus hudsonius. The sequence continues at coordinate 40,481 of PVHP010003555.1, forward strand.
TACTACAGAGCAAAAGAAAAAGAAAGTCATTTACAAGAAACCCACCCCCAAATGTTTCCCCAATAATTGTTAATAATTTTCACAGAAAAAAAATCTGAAGCATTATGTAGCTAGCATGCTTCCCAGTGAGCAATCCATGTTTCAACTAGCCATAAAGAGAGGTGCAAAAAATTGAATCTCATTTCTAAACACCTGAATGAAATGTTTTCAAGCAAAAACAGAAGCATTTTTCCAATTAATTTTTTAGGGTTTTTTTTATGAGAAATGCCTATTTTTTAATTCAGGGCAAAACCCCTTGTTCTGGTCCTCTCCACTGGAATGTTCTGAATTTAATCCCATGAAGGAGAAGCATTTTTCCCTCTGTATTTGTTACCTTCTCATTGCTGTGGCCAAATGTCTGACAAGATGCAGTTTATTTCAGCTTAGAATTTGAGTTTATAGTCCATGATGACCAGGAAGTCCTGGCTGCTGGAGCATGAAGCAGAGCTGGTCACATAACATCCACAATCAGGACACAGAGAACCATGAATGCTGCACTTGGCTCATGTTCTCTTTTTGTTTCATTCCAGCATCCACAGTATAGTGCTACCCACAGTTAGGGTGGACCCTTACACCTCAATTAAACCAAATATAGAAAATCCCTCACAGACACTCCAAGATACTTATTTCCATGGTGATTCTAAGTCTTGTCATGTTGACAACCAGAGATGAACCATCACAAGCACCCTCCTAGTCAACCTGACATTCAAATATAACATTTTAAAGTTATAGCCTTCCTTGTCCAACTTTGTCCCCATTGGCTCATGGTCATCTCACAATGCAAAATGGTTTAGACCAACTTTAAGTCTCCATAGTATTTAATAGTGCAACACTATTCAAAAGTATAAGTGCAGTCTCATCTGAGCCGCAGGCAATCTCTTAACTGTGAGCTCCTATAACATCAATAAACAAGTTGTATACTTCCAACATAGAATGACACCAAGAAAACATTCCCAAACCAAAAAGGAGGAATGGTGGCATAGCAAGGGAAAAACTAAATCAAATCAAGACCAAAACCCAACATGGTAGACTCTAAATCTTAGAACTGTGTCCTGCATCTGACACTTGTGATAAAATCATCTAGACTCCAAAGAGTTTGGGTCACCTCATTGCTTCAACTATGCTTCTTGTAGAACCCATAGTCTCTTTCTTAAGAAAACTCAACCATGAACTTGCTGATGTCTTATGATTCTAGTATCTCCAACATCTTGGGTCTCCACTACAACTTAGAGCTCACCTTCATACAGCTTCATACAGTGGCCTCATAGGACTTCAACCCTGTCACGCATTGCCTGGCTTCCATAGCTCTCTAACTGTGGTGCAAAAGCACATGACCCCCTCAATCTTGCATCTTTCACACCTGCAAAACCGGCATCATATAAATGATGCTGCAAGTTCTGTTGCCAGCTTGAAATGTAGCCTCGCCCTCTTTGACCACTGCTGTAGCAACCTCTATTATGACTTTCATGCTAACTTTGGCACAAGACTTCCCTAGGCAGTTGTGTTCTAAGCCCCATCAGTTTTGGCTTTCTTTCTTCAAATGAATTTAATCTTCATAAGATGGATCCTCTGATAGGTAAGGATTTAACCTTAGTGCATGTTCATATTTTCCCAATGCCATACAGGAGAATCTCTTCAGTGTTGCTGATCTTTAACAATTACAGCTGCTTTCTTAGCACTGTCCTGAAGACTATTCTGCCTTGAAATTTTCTCTACCAAATAAATCAGCCCATTGTGTTTGAGTTCAGCATCATTCAATTTCTCAGAAAATAGGTAGAATGTGGACATCATATCACTTCAACTGCCTCTAGACTGAAAGAGTCCTGTTCTCCTCTGAAACCTCATGAGCTTGGTCTCCACTGTTCATAGTTCTCTTGACCTTCTGGTCCTCCAAACTCCCACCAAAATGGTCAACTAAGCTCTGTTTACAACACTGTAGGGCTTCTCTAGCCCAAAGTTGCAAACTTTTCCAACATTCCTCCCATAAACCAGTTTCAAAATATTTATGAACCATATGGTCAGGTTTATTACAGCAATGGTACCAATTCTATACTATTATTTTCTTGTTGCTGTGAAATACTTGACCAGAAGCAACTTAGGGAAGGAGTTTATTTTCAGCTGAAAGTTTTGGGGGGAGGTTTTAACCACAGAGAAGGCAAGGCTGCAGTGGGCTTCTAGCTCATCACAATGTCACCCTGGAAGATATGTCTTACCAGGACCCCAGACAGATATTACAAGAGATTCGTTTCCATGGTTATTTTAAATCTTATCAAGTTAACAACCAGAGATTAACCATCACTTTCATGTGAACAGCAGATGGAGTGCAAAAGACTAGAAATTTCATTTACCAAATCTAAATATTAAAAATAAATTATGATCATTTCTTCCTTGTCTCAGCCTTCCTTCCCCATTTGAGCCTAGAGTATACTTTGTGCCTCTTTCAGTCTCTCACAGTAAGTAGCTAGTGGTAACTCTGAGGTCCAAGGAAGCTTATACCTAGAGCTGTGGCATTTCAGGATGCAATCATAGCTGCATGGCGATTCCAGTGACTCTAGAGACATTGTCAGTTTATTAGGTGCAACCCTTAAGCATTGTTTGATAATAATAATACCTCATAGTAGTTCACTTAATTATTATTATAGATTTCCTTCCATTGGCTTCATGTGCATATTGCTTTTCTGGAAAGACACTGACAATAATTATAAAACCCTTCACCTCCACAAAGGCAAAGGAGCTACTAATTTTTGAGGGGTTAAGGAAACCAAATCCCAGGATTTTTTTTTTTTTACAACCTCAGCCTCAGTCACATAGGGCACTCTGATGCTGTCTGAGCTTCTGTAGGACAGAGGTTCACAGTTTACTATCACAGTGACAGATTTATGTGAGGGTGGTGTAGACAAATTAAGCGTGAGCAGCGTTATTATGTTCTTTGTTTTAGATCACGTTTATTGGTCAGGGTAAATCCGTGCCTTGTTTCACAGGAATGCTTTCTGCTATAGTGTTGACTGTTACAGAATTGGTTGTTTTGACCTTAGTGTATTTTAAATCTGATCCCAGTTCACGCAGGTATATACCCTACTCATTGTGTACTTTTTCATGCTAATCGAGTTGTATTTTATTATGTATCATGACAAAATTATTTGAGGTTCTCACCAAAAACTGTAGATATTTCAATGCCTAAATCATGATCACTATAGAGATATGCCATAGCTTACATATTATAGTTATTTGGTTATTTCAAATGCATAAACTTTTATACTACTAATAAATAAAAATAGATGAACACATTGTTTTCCTAGAATGACTCAGTGGGTAGCAGAGAAATAAACCTAGAGAAAAAAAAAGGTCTAAGTAGTAATGCCAGAAAGAAAAACAGAAAAGAAGACAATGAATTATGGTATGGGATATCACATACCTCTCATCTGAAAAAATCATTTTCTTCTTGCAATTCTGACATCTAGCATGTAAATATATGGACTCATGGTTTAGCCCAGGGACTGAGGCCTATCTGAGCTATAACTGTGGCTCTCTGTTACCCAGAAGAACAAATAATTTGAACTCTTTCTACCTGTTTCCTTGTCTTTGAAATGGTAATAACTGCTGCCTCCCTGGTTGTTGTAAGAATGAAATGGGTGAGTTCATGTAACATTCTTGTCAGCATACCTGGCATATTGAACACCAAGTCAATGTTCAGTAAATGTTTATAACAGCAGGAGCACCAGATTAGAGCAGAAGGTTTTCTAATTTTACATTCTTGAAAGACACTGGCCTTTGTTTCTATTCCCATGGAACCTTAATCATTAAAGTAGCTCAAATTTTCTACAACCAGAGTTACTGTGTGCCTGCAAAGACATGCACGGAATGCAATCCTTTTCTGATTCCTGGGATTGTTTGCGCTTAGCTCTCTACATAAATCATACAGAATATACCTAGATCCTTATCTCAGTTAGCCAGTGGCAGAATTTTTTTAAAGTCTTTTTTCATAGATGAGTTACAAGAGTTTGTAATTTTTGTCTTCAAGTTCAAAAGTTACTGAATGACTAAATAAAGAAACGACTTTTAAAAAAGGGAACAAAGTATAGTGTGAACAAGTGAATCTCAGTTATAACTCCAGGGAAAAGAGTGCTGTCCCTTCCTCCCCCAGTCACATGGCTGGCCCTTGGCAGTCTTCTTCCTGCAGCCTGGAGTTGAGCTGTGTCATGCAGAGCCTGCATGGTGTGGGAAGCTTCGTGATGCCAACTCCTGCAGACTGCTCACTCCCTATTGCCATGTGTCTCTTGGTCCTATTTCGGTCTCTTCAGTAAAGAAGAGCTGATCATGGAGACACTGGTGACCCTGACCTTAACAGGGCATCCTAAATGGCCTCTTTTTCTTTTCTTTTCTTTTCTTTTCCTTTCCCTTTTTTTTTTCTTTGAGACAAGATCTCACTCTGGCCTTGAACTTAATTTATAACAATTCTCCTGCCTCAGCCTCCCACATCCTGGGATTACAGACACAAGCCACTCCAAAGCCCAAATGGCCCTTTTGGCCCACTTCTGCTTAACCTATAGCTGGTCTGAATCCATTTTGTCTTAACATGCCACAGGCCCCAAAAGGAGATGAATCCAGAAGAAAAGTATCTGAAAGGAGAGATTAGTTCAACACAGGCTTCCTTCTGCCATTTGCACCCATAAAAACAAGGCTTCTCAGCTTTAGCAGCACTACGTTTTGGACCAGATCATTCTATCTGGAGGCAGGCTGATTTGTGCGTTGTGGGATGTTGAATTGCACCCTACCCACTAAGGTCACACCCTCAACTCATGACAACCCAAACTGTCTCTTGACAAAATTGGGCCAATGAGAGCAGGTGCTGTGAGATCACACTGTAATTGCACACCCACTTGCAACAATGGCCTTGACTGACTGATCCCATGCTTCCTAGGGAAGAAAAGCCTTGAATGCTACCTCTAAGGTAGAAAGTGTCCCCTCTAACCGACTCCTGAGAAGTGAAAATGAATCCACCCCGTCTACCATTTTATGGGGCTCGGTGTCATGCAAACTTATTTTCCTAAAATTATTTATTTCCTAAAAGGTCAATCGGCTGAGGTATATAAAATATAATTTCTTTTTTCTGCAAGTCGCAACATTTAAAGTAAAGTTAATTACATCTATGAAGTAGATTATTGTAATTTTATCATACTGTTAGGTTTTTCACTATGATCATGATTCTGTTATGAAACTGCATAGCTCATCTGTAGGAAGGAAGTGATAGGCATCTTTGAAAACTCACATTCTCTTGGATGCAGCGTGTGGTGTTCTGTTCTAGGGTCTCACTTTCCAAGCTGCTGGTTGCACTCACAAGCTGCAGGTGAGATTTTTGCACATGTGATCAGTTGTTTGTACTACTTCGCTATGCAGTGAGTGTGCATGTAAAGGTTAATAGTTCTGAACTTTGCATTGCTTCCTTGGAAATCACATTTTCACACCTGGGCAAAATGTAGTTAGCTGGTGGTACTGCTGGCGCCTGAGTTCTCAGTGACTTGCTTTGCAATGGCATTCTAATGTAGACTGACAAAAATCTAATCAGCTGCATATTATTTTTTCACTCTAGAATGTTTTACTCTTGTATAAATTGCTGAATGCTAGTTGTAACCCAAAATTATCACTGAATCTAAAATTGGATCTTCTTTTAACACCACGAAATGGTGCCTAATACCTACTTTTTTGTTTGTTTTAAGCTTTTCGTTGACAGTTTGCATAGTTGTAGACAACAAACCATGGTAATTCCCTCCCAACACCCCTCCCCTCTCAATCAGTCTCTATTTTGTTTTGATATCATCAACCCCTCCTCCCATTTTGAAGGTCTTATGAAGGTAGTGTCAGGCACTGCAAAGTAATAAATATCAAGGCCATTTTGTGTATGGAAGATTGCATTGTAAGAGGTCCTACCCTTCCTTTGGCTCTTATATTCTTTCTGTCACCTCTTATGAAATAGACCCTGAGCCTCGGGAGGTGTAATAGAGATGTACCAGTGCTGAACTCTTCACTGTCACTTCTCAGCCTTATGGTGACTTTTGAGTTATCCCAGTGGTCATTGCTATCTGCAAAGAGAAGCTTCTCTAGCCAAAAATGATAGTAGCATTATGACATGGATATGCACATTTAAAAAACAGTGCTCATAAGACATTTTGGTAGGCATAATATAGGCATTTAGTCAGACAAAAGAAGGCATTACTTACTCCCCTAGATCTCATGACATCCCCAACTTTTGACTAGGTCTTCGGTGCCAAGCATGTATTCCCTTCTGTGAAGTGGGCCTCCAGTCCAATTAGAGAGCAATTGTTTTCCCCATAACAGATATGCCACTATTGCACTAGTTGGCTCATTTGGCCTGGCTGGCCAATCTTAAGGCTTGCAAGGTGCACTGCTGTTCACCACCGTTGATGATTTCTCTCTCTCTCTCTCTCATAGGGCTGCATGAAGCCATAGCTTTTTCCTGCTTTCTGTCAGCTGGTTAACAGGGAGATTTTCAGCTCAGCTCCTGCTTGATATCTCAATGACCTGCAGCCCAAGTATATGTGGTCTTCAACAATAGGGTCTTACCATCACGTTCTGGTGGGTAACCAAGAGCCTTGGCAATGGCCTGCAATGTTTGAGGGGCCTCAGAACCTTCCTGGCCAACAACTCACTGGAAGGTATCCCATCCCTGGCACTGAATTTTTTTCTAGTAACAATCTCTGGTTACTGGGTATACCATTATCTAAAAAAGCAGGCTTCTAGATGGCTTATTCTAAATCTCTTGAATTTTGATTAGCCCTTCTCCCACTCCTTCCTTTGCTCAATCCCTTACCCTGACCCCACTTAGGCCAATGCACCCCCACTAATTGGTTTATCTTCTTATAGATACAGTAGACTCCCCTTAAGTCTCCACTCTCCTCCCTCCCTTATAGCCCCTTTCTAGCTTACTGGCCTCTACTACTGACTTTTACACCAACTCACATACAAATCTAAGCATTCATAGCTAGGACTTTGCCTTTTAATCCAGTCTGCAAAGCTGTGTCTTTTGGTTGGGGCATTGAGGCCATTGATATTAAGAGTTATTGTTGAAATGTGTGTATTTATTCTTGCCATTTTTTTGTTTTGCAGTTTTTCCTGTTTTTCCTTTACTGTTTATATTGCCTATTATTTGAATATGGTTTATTTTTTCCTGTTTTCTCATGTGGGTGTGTTGCAGTTTATTTTCTCATTGCTGCACAAAAAGAACACAACCAAAAATGGCTTATGGAGGAATGGATTTATTTGGCTTACAGAGAGAAGGGGAAGCTCCATAATGGCAGTGAAAATGATGGCATGAGCAGAGGGGTGGACATCACCTTCGCCACAGCACTGTAAACAGCAGCAGGAAGGTGTGCCAAACACTGGCAAGGGGAAGCTGGCTATAACCCCCATAAACCCACCTTCAACAACACAGCTCCAACAAGGTTCTAATACCCAAACTGCCAGTAGAGTATTTATGCAAGAGTGGGGATTAAATAGGTAATCTAACAAAGCCAAAATTCCTCGGGGTGTGTGTTAACTCATACCCTTAATCCTGTCAACTGAGATTACTGGTCTATAAAGGGTACCAGGTTGGCCCGGGACCAAGTGAGGCCATGCCCCCAAGAAAGACAAAGGGATAACAACTCATTGTTTGCCCACTAAATAATGTAACTCATTATGGACAATAAATATATATTAAAAATAAATAAATAAATAAATACTTCAGCCAAGATTTTTTAAAAAGGCCCTATAAATCAAGAGATATCAAAACCAGCAACTTCACTCTTAAAACTCAGTTTATTTAAGAAAGGCAAAGACAACCAAAGCACATCAATCAAATCTTAACACATAACCTACCCTGACATGGAAGGTGCAATTTAGAACTTCCAGCCCAGGCCTAAATATCTGGCCTTGGGGGAGGAATTTCCCCAGTGTAAGATAGCCCTGTTACCATTTGGGATGGTTTCATCTCACTTATTCTGGTTCTCTCTTTGCTGTGCTGTGGGCTAGGATGGTTGGGTCAGTGGATCTGCTATTCAGATTGGCTGTGCTGGATGTTGTGTAGCTTCAGGGTGGCCTTGGTCCCAGTTCTTCAGAGTTTCCTCTTGTGTTAGGGGGAGGGACGGGTGCTGGAAGCTGTTGAGGATCTGCTGGGCTGATCCCTGGTACCTTCTTCAGGAGCTGCCACTGGTTGGTCCCTATTGTCTTCTTCAGGTCCCCCCCCAACCCCACCCCGTGTGAGTTGAAGAATCCTCTCACTGAGGTTCTGCTCTCCACAGCTCAGCGCTCAGGCCAGTCTGATATGCAGCTCTTCTCAGCTGATAGCTGGAGCCAAAATCCAAATACCTACTTTGTAGTTGTGTCAATACTGACAGAATAAGTCTAGAGGCAAGATTTTTAGCTAAATATTTGGAAATCTTACTGCTTTCTCTGTGTTGTATTTGATTTTTTTCATATCTACTTTTAGTAACAATCATCATATAAAAATAAATCCCTTTATTAAATATGCAATAATATCAATTTATACTTCCATATTCTTTTGATGTTTATCTGAATATTCTAAAATGTAATCTTGGCATTCTTTATCATTACTAAGAAAGTAGATTTTTAAATGTTCTTGCTACAAGCAGATGAGTAATATATATGTTAATGAGCTCAAATTAGCCATTTCAAAATATGCAAATAGTTCAAAACAATATATTATAGATGAAAAATACATACCACTTTCAGTTATAAAATAAGAAAGTTATCTAGGCAAATATATATATGAACTAGGAACTCTATCAGACAGAGTATGATCAAGGTTAGATTGCATTGCTGTGTCAGGAGAATTCAGAAGTAGGAAAGCTCAGGACTGAGATTAGTGGAAGACATTCAAGGGACAGTTGGGTTATCTTAGCCTGCAATGAAATTTGAATTGGATTTGGCTTTAGATGAGTGACGTGTGACCAGTGATGAAGAGATGGCATTGCATATGTAAGGATAAACATAAGAAAAGTCCTAAAGACAAGAAGAAGCTTTAGTGTTACAAGTACAATTGACTAGTCCAAGCATCTGAATTTTTCCTACCATTCTGGCATCATGTTTCTTATACTTATTAGGCAAAAAATAGTGGATGGATAGGGACTCTTTCTGTTCTAAATCAGAGCCTGTGGGTATCTTTGGAGTTGGTGAGAATATAACTTTAGATATAGTCTGAGAATTTAGTATGCCTGATAGTTACTTGACACAAGTGTTTCCCATGTGTTAGGAGGAGAGGGGGGAGGACATAGAGGGTTGAAGAAGAGGGGGAAGAGGAAGAGAGAGAGCAATGTCCCAGAGTCTCCCATTGACCCAATACTTCCCACAAAGTCCCACTTCACAGACATTCGTAGCACCAAGCTGAGGACTGGGCCTATGATGCTTGGCCTTCAGAGACCATTCCAGATCCAAACTCTAGTGCAGCCTTTCCCAACTTCTTCCAACTATTTCTTCATTTCTTCACCCCAAGTTTCCAGTATGATACATTGTCATTGTCTCACATTATATAAAGTGACTGCTAAGTTCAGGTGGGCATTAGGAGAATTTGTGCCAGAATATGAGGGCAAGGTATGGAGTATGTATAATTTGAAAGATACCCTTGGAAATGTTATCGTCTCTTCCTTGCACCTTTTTAACATATAATTTTATATGTATTTTAAGTTCCATACCTAGCTTGGTATTTTTCTGGGGTGTTATCAATACATTTGATAATAAACTAGAATAAATTATTTTTGTTCAATAACTCAACTTGTTATAAAAATATTTATTTATTTGCAAATAGAGAAATAGAGACAGAATGTGAGCACCAGCGCCTCTAGCCACTGTAAACCAACTCCAGATGCATGAGCCACTTTGTGCATCTGGCTTTAAGTGGGTACTGGGGAACTAAGCCCTGGCCATTAGGCTTTGCCAGAAAGTGCCTGTACTTTGGAGCCATCTCCTCAGTCAGTCTCTAACTTGTTTATTTCTTTACCTCCTTGCACTTTCTTTTAAAGTTTCTTTTCCATACTCACAGGATTCTGCAACCAAAACTATCTGATGGAGCTCCTCAATGAGGTCAGCCGGTGGCTGTCATAGAAAACCTTGCTTGGATGGCGTGAGTTTAGCAGAAGAACCTGGTGGTGCCAAGCTAGTACCCAGGTTGGCAAATTTCCTTTATCTACAAACTGTGCTATGTGCTCTGATATGTCTAACCCCATATCTGGATCTATTGGCATGCAGTGACCACGGGGGTCAACAGGATATGTATAAATTACTAAGCATATTTAAAAGCCACTCAAAGCTTTGATAATTTTAAAATAATTATTATAGTAAATTAGTATTAAATGATTTTAAATAATATTATAGCACAAGAAATCAAAATTATTCTTTTGTCTCTTTAATTGAAATACATTATTTAGCTGATAGAACTCAGCTAAATTTATAGTTAAAGTTGAAGTTATTTTCTGGATCCCTTTCATAGCATGTTCAGTGGAGCACACTATCTGTCATTGCAAGTAGATACCAGAGTTGTCTCTAGACCTACCTGTCACCAACTGATTTTGAAAGTTGTTGTTAAACCTTTATATTCCCCTTTATTCCTGAAAGCAAATTTTTCCGATATGCTAAAAAAGGCATGAAAATTTATTTTTAAAAAATATATATTTATTTTATTTATTTGAGAAAGGGGAGGAGAGACTGAGAGCACCAGGGCTTCCTACCATGAACTCCAGATGCATACATCATTCTCTACATCTGGTTTTATGTGGATACTAGAGAATCGAACCTGGCCCAAGCAAGTACCTTTAATCATTGAGCCCTGAAACTTTCTTAAAAATTTTTTAAATGGCCCCCCTTGTGGCAGGGGACCATGGATAGCCTCTATTCAGCCTGGTTCTCATGACCCAAGTGTGTTGTTACTGAGGGGTGCCAAGTCTCTGATATTCTCCCCCACCACAACTCTCACAATCTTTCTGCCCCCTCTTCCGCTCAGTTCCCTGAGTCGTGGTGGGTGAGTATTGAGACTGCTTTAGTGTTGTGAGCTTAGGGGTTTTTGTGTCGAGATTCGTTGGTTTCTGTCACACTGGCTTATCTTTTGTTGATTGAATGGCTATGGCTGTGGGTCCCTTGTACATCCAATCATTCTCTGTGGGGTTCCATATGGTTCCACAGTGAAATAGGCAAAGCCATCTCTGCGTGGGTTTCTAACACTATATTTTGTGATTAACTACTGTGATGGCTAATCTTGATTTCAACCTGATTGATTCTAAAATCACAAAGGAGACAGATCTCAGGACATGTCTGTGAGAGACTTTCAGATTGCGTTAATTGAGATGGGAAGACCCACTCTAATTTGGGCTGGAGTCTTAAAAGAAAGTGAGCTGAGTGCCAGCATTTGTGTCTCTGCCTCCTGTGATGCACTGCGACCAGCTTCTTCTGCTCCTGCGACCATGATGGACTGTACCCTAAAATTGTGAGCCAAAATAAACCCTTCTTTCATTTAGTTACTTTTGTGAGGAGCTTTGTCACAGCAATTAGAAAAGTATCTAATACATCTACTTTCAATATTTAAAAAATTTAGAAATTCGGGATGGAGAGATGGCTTAGCAGTTAAGGCATTTGCCTGCAAAGCAAAAAGACCTGAGTTCAATTCCCCAGTACTCATGTAAAGCCAGATCCACAAGGTGGTGCATGCATCTGGAGTTAGTTTGCAGTGGCTAGAGGCCCTGGAATGCACATTTTCTCTTTCTGTTTGCCACATTCTCTCTCTCTCTTTCTCTATCTCTCTCAAATAAATAAAATATATTTAAAATTTTTATATGTTAGAAAAAAGAGTTGACATTGTCTTTCAGATATTCAATAATATCTATTTGAAAAATATTATATTTCTTTATATGTGACATCCTAAAAAACCCAAGGAAAATATCTAGTTTTATTCTGTCTTGGTGAAGACCCAACAGACCATATATTATGTGATTCTATTTATTTGAAATGTCCAGAAAAGGACAGACTTATAGAAAAAGAAATGCAGTTTGTAATTGTCTTAGCCTGGGGTATGGAAACAGAGATTTGAGGTCCCCTGAAGATGATATTTAGAGGAACAAAAATGTCCTGAAACTGATTTACAGTGGTGGTCGTATCACTTGGCAATATCAGTAAAAAAAAAAAATTGGAATGTATACTTAAAATAAGTAAACTATGAATTAATGACACTGTTATACAAATACAGAGCAGTAAGGTCTAGCAGAGTGGCTGAGTAGTAAAGCACATGCATGCTCAGGGGTGTGTGACTGCATGAATGTGGACAACAAAATTAAAATAAACTTAAAAAAAAGAATAGAGAGTCAAATGCCGCATATTCTCCCTCATATGTGGTTCTTAACCAGGTTAACTGTAAACTCTATGCAAACCAGTCGAGAGAAGTGAGAGTTTGTGAAAGAAGGGTAAGGAATGGGGGGGGGATGACTTAAACATGAATCTAAACCAAAAATGATTTGAAATCATAAAATCCTCACTTGCATAATGTAACCTATTGAGCAAGTAGTGGGCATCATCTGGCAAGAGGTGCCATGAATAGAAGGGGAAAGAGTCTAAATCCATGAAAAATTGATCAGTCTGGCAACTCCTGGTCCCAGTCACGGGCTCCTTCCCTCACAGAGCTGTTGACCAAAGTGACCCATGAGGTCCCCAAAACAAGACAGGATTCTGTCAAAGCTCTTGAGTACCCACCCCAGGCCTGAGGTAGGATCTTGTTGCTGAAGAAACCACAGAAAGCCAAAGAGAAACCGAGAGACCCCACGAGGTCCAGAACGGTAACCAGCCCCCAAATGGTAGTTAGTGCAGTGCTGGAAGGCACTACATAAGCTGCCAGGGGAAGTTGGTTAATGACAGCTGGAGTAAAAAAAATGGAGATCACTGATATGAAACACAGTCTGCCACCATGAGTAAGCTGAACACACTTCCTAGTGGAAGAGAACAGCGAACCAAGAAATGAGCACTGTGCAATGGAGGAGCCAAAGCCTGGGGGAGGCAGTTAAAATCTTTTAATTTGGCCAAGTAATCCACTCTTGACTGTAATTGGGGACTCTGGGTGAAATACACTGGGAACCAATATCTTGGGCACCCAAAGAGAAATTCACTTTACAAGTGATTTACAAAGAGGCTACTAACAATAGAAACTAGCCAATTCAGAAATGTGTATCTAAATTAACCTATACTAATCTCACTCTCCAATGGAGATTCTGTTTGTATTTTCCTCCAACCCTACCAAGGAGTCACAGGCTGATAGCTGACATCCTGGCAAGAGATGAGCCACCCCAAACCTGCTGTGGAGGATCCACATGGAACCCCTCAGAGAGAGTGGTGGGATAAGCAAGAGATCTATATCCACAGCCAATCAGTCAACATAGGATAAGCCAGTCAGACAGACACCAACTATTTTCAACATAAACTAAATAAGAAGTACAGAGGCACCTAAGACCTCAACAATAAAGCAGCCTTAATACCCACCATGACTCAGGGAACTGAGCAGAAGAGGGGGCAGAAAGATTGTAAGAGCCATGGTGAAGGAGAATATCCACACACATGGCCTCCCTCAGTAACAACATACAAATAGGGGTGGGACAGGGTTGACTCCTAGGCTATCCATAACCCCTACCCCATGGACTGATCCAGACTGCCCATGGAGGAGGATACTCAGCTAATTTTGGACAGGGAAGAGGGAAATCGGGGAATTGGGGCTACCAACTCATTATTTGCTCATTCAGTATATCTAAATGGACAATAAAGATATAATTTATGAAAAAAAGCAAAATTGGGAAGAGTTGCTTTGGCAGAAGTTAGTTACTTGATTAAAAATTGCTAAAGTAGCAACGTTGTTATAAGTAAATATTATGGGCAGAGACAGTTACATTGGTTGCATTTTAAGAGAATCTGTTCCTTCATGCTTCAAATATACCATAGCCCAGTGGCAGGAATAGAGGTCAGGTTCTCCTGAAAGGTGATTCATGAGGAGAGAGCGGTTGAAAAGCTCTTTGTTTTTGCATCCTGGAAGGATTCCAGCATGATCAGTATTTTAGGGGGACAAGCAAACAGAAATGCAGTGCTTGGGAGTTTTGTACACACACACACACACACACACACACACACACACACACACACACACACCTAGGATCTTTGTTTATGAGCAAACACATCAGGTATTGTTTGCAAGATGGAGATGAGCTTTGTGACTTAGAAAAAAATGTCCTTAGCACAGAGTATGAGTGGAAGCTATGGTGTCCTTTCAAGGTCAGACACCTGTAGACACCTTGACCTTTAATGAAAGTTTATACTTGGCTCTGACATAAAGAGACTATGTAATATAGGGCAATTAAAATGATTTTCTCTTCTGTAATGACAGTAAGTAAATAGCTATCAGTATGTCAATTATTTGCCTAGTGTGAAGAATACAAAGTTCAAATATCCTCACATTTCAGGTATGTTCTTTGTTTCATAGAGAAGTAAAGAAAATATAATAAATCACTTTTCAATGTATATTAAAAACGAGTCTTTCCCTGGGAGCACATGTTCAGGGTAAAAGAGCTGTCTAAAAGACACTACTTATTCCTTTTATGCAATATGGTTTTATTTTTTTTTTTTTGCTTGTGTGTGTGTTGTGTGGTGTGGTATACTGTATGCACATGTATGTGCCCCTGCAGTGGTAGGTAGAGTGGAATGTCATGTTTTTGGCTTCATGTCTCTTCGGCCTAGTCTTGTTTTTTGAGGTTTAGCTATATATTCTCCCAGACTTTTTATGGATTTACACTGGATTATATTTCATACCTTTTTTTACTTTTAAAAAGAAGTGTATGTGTGAGCATGTCACCACGTGTGTGTGAGTGTGTGAGTGCATATGTGTGTGAGTGTGTGTGAGTGTGTGTTTGTGAGCGTGTGAGTATGTGTGTGTATGTGTGAATGTGTGTGAGTGTGTTTGAGTGTGTGTGTGTGTGTGTGTGTGAGTGTGTGTGTGTGTAGGTCAAAGGAGAACCTCAAGTGTCAGCCTTCAACTTCCACACAGGATTTCTTGTTCGCCCCAGCATTCACCATGTTAGCTGGCCCAGAAGCTTCTGGAAGATTCAGCCTCACTATCTTCATCTCTCCAGGCATACCACCTGACTGTCTACGTGGGTTCTGGGGATCCCGGCTCCCATTCGTCCTCACACATGTGCAGCAAGTGCTTTACCCACCGAGCCAATTCCAGAGGCCCCCCCACATTTTTTTCTTTTTAAAGAATACTTGTCATCATGTTGACTGAACTATGGTGCTTTGTGGTTTCTTGAAACTTCCCATTTTCTTCCTTGCTTCCTGCCAGTGTGATGTTCCTTCACTTTCCTTTCCACACCAAAACCCACAGTTTGCCAACTGTCCTTCCTTAGCTACCTGCTGCTCCTCCTCTGACTGCTCTCCCTTCCTTGGAGAACAGAATGTGCAGGATGCTTTTCACATCAGTGTCTGTGACCTCCACCAGCCCAGGCCCCAGTACCTCCTGGGATCTCAGCACTGGACTATAAGCTCACTGCACCACCCAGAGCTCATTTTCTCAACTTTCTTTCTCAGCTCTGCTATAGATTTCATGTTCCCAGCTGCCAGCCTCAAAACTTTTCTTCCTGCCAGTCACCAAATCCTGTCTGTTTCTTTTTCGGTGTCTCCAACGTCATTTCCCTATTTTCCCCTCATGATCTCAGTCCTAATTTCAGCCTCCATCACTATGCGGTTAGATAATTACTATATTTCCTCCACGTCGCCAGCCTGCTAGATTCCCATGTCTCTATCTTCAGCTCCTGACTCCATGGGGTGGTGTATGTCTCTGTCCCCTCTTGATGCTGACTCACTTGTCACTCTGACTGGCAGGTGTGTCCTCCCAGTCTCTCAGATAACTGAGCCCTTCCCTTACCCCTCACCCCATGATCCACCCAGAGTCAACTAATTCCAGAATGCTCTTTGAAAAATCTCATTCTCTTTATTTGTCCCTATGACTCCTGGTCAGAGCTGTTTTGTAGCTTATGTTAGCCTACATAAGACTCTGCCTCTACTTACCTTTCCCATCCACTTCCCCCAACATAATATGTGTTAGGTAGCTTTGCGCAGCTGTGACAAAATACCTGAGACAACCAACTTAAAAGGAGGAAAGATTTATTTTAGAGGTTTTCTTTCATGGTTGTTGGCCTTGTTGCTTTGAGCCTATGGGAGCCAAGTATGTCATAGAAGAGAATGTATGGAAAGAAGGCCTGCTCACCTGGTGGAGACTGGGAAACATAGAATAGTAGAAATGATAAGGTCTCAGGAGCTCTTTTAA
This sequence comes from Zapus hudsonius, assembly GCA_004024765.1. Classification (NCBI taxonomy): domain Eukaryota; kingdom Metazoa; phylum Chordata; class Mammalia; order Rodentia; family Dipodidae; genus Zapus; species Zapus hudsonius. The sequence goes on from PVHP010003555.1 coordinate 56,874, forward strand.
AGACACACACCCGTCACCTAACTACTGGAAACCACTACACAAGGTTCACTCATCTTCCCTCATACTGGAGACCAGTCCTTGGATAACATATGCATCTTTGGGGAACAGTCAAGGTCTAAGGTATAGCACTACACTTGCTTTTCTTTCCCAACTACAGCCACCACAGAACGCACACTTTCCAAGACTCTATTAGCTTTGACCTTGATGTGTGCTCTAAGCATTTTGCTAACTTCTTTGGGTCACATTACATGTTCATCAGGTAGCCCTGTGTAAAAGAATTTCAGGTCGGAAGAGTGATTGTGAATGAGGAAGCCAAGAGTCTAAGAATGTTATTCATTTCACAAGTATTTATTGAGTTAGGTGACTCATCCAAGATGGCTAGGATTAAATAGGGATCTTCTAATTATCTTCTGATTATTTCTCTCTAGCCTTGTGTGAATCCCTGAAGAAAAACACCTGTGTCTTGTGTTTTCATCACACCTCTATGGCTGAGGCCATATGCATGAACTGAAGCTGCCATGGTTGTTATTGCTGACGTATCCTCACATTGCCCAACTTGAGTGCAAGTTCCACTGCCATTCCAGCTGACCTCTCAGAGATTATGTCTGACTCTAAAATAATAGAAGTGTATGTGTCAGGTTTTTTTTCCCCTTGGAATTCTTGAAATATTGTAGCCCAGGGGAATCCTCTTCTACACATTCTTGGGAGCTCAGAGAAGTTGGAACAGCTATGCCCTGTCACTGCCCACATAATTTCTGTCATTTCACTGCTTTTCTATCAGTAACTTGATGATTGTTGATATAAGAAAACCCACTATGGTCTGCAAGGCTTATGTTATCTCTTTGCAACAGTCACACTAGTGGCAGGACGTTTGTGCCCTGTGACATTTGCCAGAGAATATGCCATGCTGACCATTGTTTTACAATACTATAGGTCATCATAATCAAACTTTTGACAATATTAATAACTAATCAATATTGAGCGGTAACTCCACTCACTGTTTTTCAAGTGACTTAATCTATAAACTCCTGCTCTTAAATGTGATTTTCTGCATTTCTGAAGTCCAGCTAGCAAAAAAGTAGCTAGTAACTATTTTGTGCTTGTACCTCATAAAGGATACTCCAGTTTCTTCCTGAACATGTGTTTGCTTCCCACAGTATTTCACTCTCTGTTACCTAGAGCTATGGTTCAAAGGAACTTGCTTGCAAAGTCTGCTGGCCCAAGTTCAATTCCCCAGTACCCACATAAAGCCAGATGCCCAAAGAGGAGCATGCATCTGGAGTGTGTTTGAAGTGACAAGTATCTCTGGTGTTTTTAATTTATCCTCATTCTCTCTCTCTCCCTGTCCCCACTTCCCTCCCTCCCTCCTCAAATAAATAAAATATTTTTTAAAAAATTAAAAAACAGATTCATAATCCTATCAGGTACAATATAATTTGAAAGCTTGTCAAATGTTCTAGTTGTTGCTCTAATTTTGCAGGGTTCTTTCAGTTGTTTCCATTGAGTGATGACCCGGGGTCATTAGGCTTTGCAGGCACGTACATTAACCACTGAGCCATCTCTCCAACCCTCGTTTTTTCAATTTTTTGATAGTGCCTTTTGAAAAACAATTTTTATAAATTTTGATAAAGTTTAATTACTTTTTCCTTTTGCTTACACTTTGTTATTATACATAAGATATATATATATAGATTATGAAAATTCCCATCCATGTATGTTACTCATAATAATTTTATACTTTTAGTTGTTAATCTAGTTTTGAATTTGTTTTTATATATGGTGTGAGACAAATACAATATCATTTACATATAGTGTCATCTGTTGAAGACTGTCCCTTTGAATTGTTTCTTGTCCTTCTTGGCAAACATCTGAACCTAAATTTAAAAAAAAAACTAATTTAGGATGTGTGATTCAATTGGGTAGATGTGTAAGTATGGTTTAGACCTATGAAATATTATAATACAGTTCAAAGATTCTACCTCATTCTATAGCAGGATTCAGGAAAAGCGACCCTTAACCTCTACCCTCCCAAATCCATCAACACCCCCCGTACATGAGCCTTCACACTAGGCTTTCTCTTCAGCACAATGGGCACCCAACTGGTAGCTCTCCACATCAGCCTGTGCATCTGCACTCCAAATCCATTCCCTCCTGCTCAGTCAAGGACCACGTTCCATAATCACCTTCCTCTCAGTAATGTCACTTTCCCTTTGTTGACTAGTCTATCAGCAGAGAATCATTATGATGGCAATCAACATTTTTAATCCCTTCCTGAAAGCCATATTATCTTTCTCTTTATAGAAAATGTTTCTAGAAAAGAATTATATGGCTCGCTGTCTTCACATCTTTTTTCCACTCTTTCTTCAACCCCCCACATTGTCAGAGTCCATCTTTCCATATCCAAAGACAGGCCTGCTATTCTCACTTTGCTATTTCTCCACAGAACTTGACCCTCCTGACCTCTCCTTTTGGACAGACTTCTCTTGCTTCTGTTACATAGCTCTCTGCTTGCTTGCCCCCAGCCTTAGGTCCACCATTGATAATATCACCTGTAATTGCTTTCTTCCACTCAGAACTCCCAAGCTCAGAGGGATTTCAGGCTCAGTGTTAAACCACATCTATTTAATTCGATCAGTTGCTCTGCACTTTAATTTTAGCACTCCTCCCCTGTCTTTATTGATCCACATTATGAAATTATCAAGTACACTATGACAAATTTATATATTGCTAAAAGACACTAGTTTTTGTTTCATGTCCATTCAGTAGATGCATTAACACTGTTGAGCATATGAAGAATTATATTTTGGGCCAGACAAATGGCTCAGTTGATAAAGTGCATGCATGCAAGCATGGGTTTCTGAGCATTCCTGTAAAATCCAGATGTGGTGCCACAATCCTATAATTACAGCACCCGGTAGGCAGAGACAGGATTTGCTGGCTAGTCTAGCCAAATCAGTGAGTCCTGTGTTTGGTGAGAGATCCTGTTTTCAAAAACAGAAAAAATAAATAAGGTATAGAGTGGCTGAAGTTGAAGAAAATGCCTGACATTGACCTCTGGCCTCCACATGCGTGCACACACACACACACACACACACACGTGCCTTTGTGCATATGAACACACATACACATGCAAAACAAACAAGTTACAATTGAAAATTTAAAATACGTGTTTAAGCTATTTCAAATGACAATGATCACTTTAACGTTTTATAAAATAGACTCTAAAGTTTATAATTTGAAAAATGGTTTGTTTTAAATCAAGTATGACAAATAAGACATGATAATTGTCACAGTGTAGAGAAATTATGTTGAGGGCAACTGAACTGATTTTGGATTGCAGCTATGACTTAGAGAGGACCAAGTCCCTTGAATGGGGGAACCAGAATGAGCCACATGTAAGAGTCTAATAAAAGCTGGGGTTTTGTCATTTTTTTCTTTTGATGAGTGGTATAAATTGGAAAGGGTATGCCAAGCTAGGAGAGATGCCTAGACAAAATGTGACAAAAGACCAGAGCATGATGGAGCACACAGTGAGAAAGCCTATCTGGGCCCCAGGTCCTATGAAGGAGAAGGCAGTAATGTGCATGGAGGGTTGAGTAGCAGAGCCCTGCTGAGTGGGGACAGAATTTGAATGCTATTTAGGCCAAGCATGGTGGCTCATGACTTTAAGCCCAGAACTTGGAAAACTGAGGTAGGAGGACTAGTGTGAGATTGAGGCAAACCTGGGCTACAGCTTGGACTACAGTGAGACCTTAGCTCAAAAAATAATAATAATAAATAAACAGAATTTGAATTTTATTGTATAGACAGTGAAGGGTTATCAAAAGCTTTGGGTATAATTAAGGTAGTATTAGGAAGGTCATTTTTCTACAGTCTGTACTTAGAGTAGAAAAAAACGGAAATCAGTGAAACCTATTAGAAAAAAAAAGCAACTAGAGGTTAAGCAATAGGAATGTAAATATGGAGGTTGAAGTGTGAAGCAGAAAGGAAAAGAATAGATAGTGGTAATAGACCAGTGGACACAGAGGGAAGAGACAGTGATATCTCAAATTCTCCTTATTGACAAAGTATGCATTAATTCACAATTTAGACTCATTCCTTCCTAAGTATCTGTTTCCTATAACTGATTGATAGTCTACCAGTCTAGGAGACACTTGTAGTTGTTGACTGGATTGGTTAGGATTTTAAATGGTCTTCCTGAAGCATAATCATGGAGAGTGATGGAACTATAACTAGTTTTCAAAAGAGTTTTTATTTATTCTAATTGATGTGTCTGAAATATAAATTACAATGTAATGATATGCATGTTCATAGTAAAATGCCCACTATACTTTCTTTATTTTAATAATGAATAATTTTAATGCATAAATGGTAGCAGTAGTTTTATTAGCTTTTTTATTTGTATGTACGGTTTATTTTCAAATGCATTTGAAATTTCTTTTATGTACCTTATGTATTTCCACACTAAAAAATTAATGAGAAAAAGGGATTTTGTTTCATTATAAACTCTAATAATGCTCTATACGTGAATAGCACTGAGAGGGCACAATCATATATATATATATGAGCAATATGAGAGAGAGAGAGAAATGTGCTGTCTTTTCTGTCAAAGGGTTAAAATGATAAAAGAAACTTCTGTTGGAAGCCCTCCTTCCTAAGTCAGCCATCTTTGAACCCAAAAGAGTCAGACATTCTTGAAACAAAAGCTTCTATTTCTGTATTTGATAAAAGGTCCCTAAATCTTCCTTCCTTTAGGTTTACCCTAAAAACGGCATTGTTTTTATATTGTAGCCAATCATAGAAGAATATGAGGTCAAAATATAGGACCCCCACACACACACTAAGAACCCCAGGAGACTTCTTGCTGGTGTGCTTTGCCTGACCTCTAAAAGCTGGGTGTGTACCCTTCTGTAGAGGAAGACATTCATTGCCTTGCCAATAATACTTTAGATTGTGTGGTCATTCTCAGACCTTTGACTCACTTCTAACAATTATGGGGGATCGCCTGGGATAGCTCCATGACCAGGGGCCTTGAGAACTGATCCCCAGCAAGCCAGCTGCCTTGTTACAGCGGCCCTGACTGTGGAAACGTCTTTCAGCCTGAGAGCCAATGGCAGTCTGGTATCAGAAGGAAATTGACAATGCAGGGCAAAGTGCCCTCAGCAAAGCACAGTAGGGATCAGGTAACTTCCTTCATGGACCAAGGTAAGAAAAATTGACTTAAAAGTACTGCCTTGGTGGTCAGGGTCTCCCCGAGGTTATGTGAATATGATTGAGACACATAATTGAAGTGAGATGAATGTAGATTCCCACGAGGGGAGTAAAGTGTGAGTAAGGTCCTATGGGGGAGGAAGCATAACCCACAGGGTAGGCTTTCTCCTTAGATAAAGAGGAAGGGGGAACAAAATATTTCAATAGGGGAGGGATAGTCTCCAGACAGAGGGCAAAGAAAACCACGGGTCACTAAATTATGCTGCTTCATCTGGATCAGGAACCCATTGTTAAATCAGCAGTTTCTTTGGCCAAAAATTTGGGTCAGATGAAGCTGTATGCTTCTTTTTAGATATCAATGAACCCTCAGGACAAGGGAATGTTAAAAATTACACTTTGTAACTAACAGTTGGCCGGATATAACCAGAAAGTTCAAAAGATTGAAGGTTAGAAAGACAAAACTCTCGAATTATTGAGAAAAGCACCAAAGGTGTATGTGAGGAGAGATGAGAACATCAGAGACCAAAGGAAAAATCATGCTGGCTACTATTATTCAGGCCACTGCTGCTAAACTAGGCACAAGGAATCCAAGACACAGGCTACTATAGAGGGACCACTGGCAAGACCAAGACCAGAGGGAAACGGGAGGATAAGCAAGGAGCCTGATGCTCACCAGCCAAGGTGGGTTAAGACTCTTGTGGGTGACGCTGCTGCCGCTAGGTCTCCTGTGCGTTTGATGTTTGTTGGTTGGTTTGCTTTGGCTCTCTGAAGTCTTTTCCCCTCTTAGAAACCTGCTTCTTTCCTTCTTCCCTCTCCTCTAAGACTTACTGTTAAAGATAAGAGGTAAACATAAAATAAACTGCACTTCGTTTTCTTTTGGGGGTTATTCTAAGTTTGATTTTCTTCTTTCCAAGGGTGCCAAACACAAGAGGCACCTGGTAGCAGTGACTACATGATGTGCAATGCAGACTTGGACAGGGTTTAGCAGGTTCCTGCATGGCAGGCAACCCCAGGCCCGTCCTGATGTCTCTAGGGACACAGCAGCCTCCCCTCCCCCATCAACTGCTCTCTAGACAAAGAATGTATCACTTTCCTTCAAACTATTAGTACCTGATTTGTCTTTAAGATGTAATTTTTCTGAGAACAGTCATACTGTTAAAAGTACAAATTTTAGATTAAACTTCCTTTCATTCTCCTGATCTGAGTTTTCACATTACTTGTATATATATAATTTGTTTTCACGACTTTTTTGTTGTTGGTGGTGGTTTTTCCAGGTAGGGTCTCACTCTAGCCCAGGCTGACCGGGAATTCACTATGTAGTCTCAGGGTGGCCTTGAACTCACAGTGATCCTCCTACCTCTGCCTTCATTCCTAATGCTGGGATTAAAGGTGTGTGCCACCGCAGCCTGCTGTTTTCATGACGTTTAATAGGATGTTTCTTGTGAAACATGTTTCAGATAAATACTATAAATTCATAGACAAAATATTGAATAGTGTTCAAAGGCCAACTAGATAAACGATGAGGACACATTCATCAGAAAGATAAGGTGGGTGCTTGGTCTGGTCGGGCTGGCCTGTTTCTGTTCATGAGGCTGGCTGTTGGGAGTCTCTATGCTGAAAGATGTTCAAGTCTTCCTCAATGCTGAGGCAAGAGAAATAAAGATATTAAAACTCAGACTGAAAATGCATGATCGATTCAGAAAAGGAACAAGTAAGTAAAAGATAAGCACTAAAGAAAAAGTTGAAAAAGAAATTAGCATGAGGATATATGTCTGGTAAAGAAAGATTTTTAGATACGATTTTTTTTTCCTGAGGTGAAATGGTTAAAAGGTAGATGAGGGCAAAAGTAAAGGTTTGAACTCGCTGTAGAAGGTCTGGGTGAGTTACACAGATTTTATTAAACTTCGAGGCATGTATGGGTATGAGATATGGGGGATGAGTGAAAACAGTGTCAGGGCTTTTTAAAACGTGCGACTATAAAAACACAATAGCCAAAACATTCTAGACTCGGGTTCTTTCTGGAGAGGCCTAAAGATAATTCCTAATCTTTCTCTGCACCATGGCTTGGCCGGCTAATAGATTAAAAAATAGTAGCTGATTTCAGAACCCCTGAGAAGCAGAAATTTTATCTAGCAGAGGGGTGTGCTGACTCTGCAATATAAATTTTCTTTTTTTTTTCAAAATAAGATGCCTTCAAAACAAAATTGCCCATAAATGTCTTATATGTTTCAAAACAAGCTGAGTCCCTATATAGTCCGTCTCATTCAGAAGTTTTCTTTGCCAACAACGATATGGCATAAGAGACCCAACTCTCTTCTTTATCAGAAAGCAGACGTCTAGAGTCACACAGCAGCCCATCTGCGCTCCTGCAGCACACCCAGCCTTCAGCTCTTCATGCTTCAGATCCCACTGAAAGCCAGAATGGGCCAAATCGACATCAAATGGCCAATCCAAGGAAAACAAAAGAGAAGATTGGGGAAGCTCAAAGAAACCCGTCTGTCTGATCTTTTAATTGGTAGAAACAAAAGAACCTGAACTCTAGATGGTAACATCTTGGTGGCCCACACAAGGAGTTGCTGAAGCCCACCAACTCAATAAAGTCACTCTCTGATGGAGCCTACCCGATGAGTCAAAGAAGCGACCTTTGATTGTCCAGTGCTACCCTATAACTGCCCACAGCCACAAAGTGCAGGGCTGAACATCCAGGCAGATCTTTCTCCAACTCCTCAGGAATGACTGAAAGGAGATACTGGCCTCATCAAATGTGGAATCTTAAGAGCAGGGACAAATTGGATCCCCAGACACTTAGGAAGAAAGTTCTCGGTTTTTTTTTTTTTTTGAACTCCAGTCTGGCCCAAAAAATTAATTTTAAAAGCCAGTACATTGATATTAAGAGATTTTATGCTTCTATTCAGTTTTTCTTGTTGTAGAAATATATAGAATTTATCTTACAGGCAGTCAGCCAGTCAACGACAATATCATACTAAGCAGGTTTTTTTTTTTTTTTGGAGGAATCTCCTCTGTCAGGAAATATTACTTATCGGGGTGAAGGGCCGCTGGAACAATCTGAAGCAGCTGATTTCAGATGAGGTAGCTGCTGTTTATATTGTGAGAACAGAAACACTATTATCTAGACTCCCAGGGAAAATGTGGAGAAAGTCATGCATGCCCAAGGAGCCCCGTTCCAGGAAAATATGCTCAAAGCACACATTGGCAATGATCACTGCAATTCCATCTGGCAACACGGTGACTCCTGTCCCAGAAAGCTGGGGTATAATTTTGTAAGTTTCTCAAAGAATTTATTTTTAGCCTCTTAATGAAGAAAATGAGAAAGCTCCTACATGAATTCTACATAACTCTGCTAGTTCATGTTCCACAAGTTACCACCACTTGTTTTCTGACATCAGTGCTTGGTCCTTCTGTTCCAGTTCCCACTTCCTACACTGGTGACGATGAGACAGTTGGTAGGAGCGGGCTGGGCACTGTGACCAGCATCCTCAGTATCCCATGCCTGGCTCTGTGTCAACATCTTTCCTCTTCACCCTCTTTGGTGTCTCCTTTGGGCTCTAGAATCTAATGAGCAAACTCTGTGGGCCATCGGAGCACCCAACATGCCTCCTCAGATATAATTTAATAAGTCTTCGTTATTTCAGTTTTAAAAGCAAGCTATATCATTAAAATTAAAGTAATAGGTCTTTGGGAAAAAATTTGTATAATCTCTATGCCTGTAGGACTATTTTAACAATCTTATGATAAGTGAATGTAATTAATAAATGAGTAGATGTTTTAATTATGTTTATTATTAGACTATATTTTACTTGAGTAGAGTAAGCATACTTTTATCACTGTTTGAAGTAGATAATTTACCTATTTAGAAATTCCTTATGCCTGTTAGCATGAGCTTGTCTGTACCATTGATTTACTTTCTAAAATAAGTTTTTATGAAATCTTCCAACTATTCTAAGAAATACATTAGATTCTTGATCGTGGCACTTTCTCTGCCAGGTATTACACAGGATTCTTTACATGAAACAACTCACAGACTGCCTGCCTCTTCCATATGGTAATTGTCATAAGGGAAATGCAATTAAAACTTCTTAAAAATTATTTTCTTTGCAGAGAGAGTCACAGACAGAGAATAAATTGCACACTAGGGCCTCTTGCTGCTGCAAACATACTCCAGATGCATGCATCACTTCGTGCATCTGATTTTATGTGGGTCCTGGAGGATTGAATGCGGGCTAGCAGGCTTTGCAAGCAAACACCTTTAACTGCTGAGCAGTCTCCTCAGCCCCAAAATACAAGTTAAACTGTGATTTTTCCATCTTATTTTGTTTCTATCTTTCTATTTCACTTAATACTTCATCCAACCACTTCCTACCCCCAGTACAATAGTTACTGGCTTCTACACACACACCACAATGTTGACTCAGAGTTACAGAGAAGGCCTATTATGGTCCAGGTATGTTTTTATGATGGATCAGCTGTTCTAAAGCTATTTGGCCTTTATTTAACATCAAAATAGAAACTTCAGATGATCAAGTATTCTTTATTTCCTATAATAAATTGATAGTATGTGGGCAGAAGGCTGCATTGGTAAATGTTTGTAGGTAAGTTTAATAATGCTTCATTATTTTGAAGGGCTTTTGAATTGTGGACAAACTGTAGGCATTGGCATTTAGATACCAGTTCTGTGGTAGTTCGAATATATGGCCCCTGTAGACTCAGGGGTTTTATTAAAATTGAGTTTGCAGCTCCAGCCCCTAGCAGGCAGACACCTGCAACAGGGGGTGTGTCGCTTGGAGAGGATCTGAATTCAGCCCAAAGGTATGCAGAGAGGTTTGAGCTCTGGTGGGGTCCCTGCTTGCTGCTTTTTGTTATTTGCTGGCTGGAGGTGGTTTTTCTTTCTGTTTGGATTGATGAAAGGGAGCCAGCTTCTTATGCCATTGATGGAGCTTCCCCTGGATCTGTGTTCCTCCCATAAATGTGTCTAGTTGGAAGTTCATTCCAGCCTCATGGAACTGCCCACTACAGGCTCCATGTCAGCTAGCTGAGTGTTAGTGGTAGTATTTTAATTCCACATCTATTACAATAAGCACAGCATAAGTTCTCATTAAATGCTAGTTGCCTTGCCTACACCATCACTCCAGCTCTTTCTCCTCCCTTTTGACATTTTGTTAATGCTGCTGCTGCTGATAATGACACTATTCTGTAATACACCCAGAAACTCAATGGTGTTCTAACAAAAATTGTTAGAGAATGAATTTAATAAAGTATCCTGCACAGCAAGGTCAGAATATATGAATTAAATGTGCCCATAAATCTTGGCTTCATGATTATATTTTTTAAAAATACCTTCATGCCAAATTTGGTCATTTACAAACAGTGTGAATATATTATAGGGAGCATTATTTCTCAATACATTGTTCAAAGACTAACTTTAAATATATATATATATACATACATATATATATATATATATATATATATATATATATATATATATATATATATATATATATATATGAGGAACAACTCTGCCTGAGAAACACTTTCTTACCATCCTTCCAAGAAAGAACTTATTTTAAGGTATCATTATATCTTGAGAAACAAATCTGATTTTGAAATGTTATCTGAAAACAAACTAACGTAGCCAAAAAAATGTTCTTGGTTCCTTGGTTGTTTTCAATGGATACTGAAATGAAAGCAAATATAGCCATTCATTGTTGAAGAAATTGTTGCTCTTGATAACACAAGGACAAACACAGAGATTACCAAACACTTGGAGTCTGCTGAAAACATTACATAAGAAAATTAGAAATCTACAAGCAATGTTAAGTGTGGAGAAGCAAACAAGTTAAAAGGAATTGGGTAAGAGAGAATGCTTGGAAGATTTTAGAAGTTTAAAATCTTACTTATTACATCTCTGTCACTGAACAAAAATGTGCAGCCGGCTTTTTTTTTGACGGGCGTGGTGGAGCACGCCTTTAATCCCAGCATTCGGGAGGCAGAGGTAGGAGGATTGCTAAGAGTTCAAGGCCACCCTGAGACTACATAGTGAATTCCAGGTCAGCCTGGACTAGAGCAAGACCCTACCTCAAAAAACCAAAAAAAAAAAAAAATTTTTTTTTTTTGCTTATGTAATGTGGTGTGGGGTGTGTGTGGTGTGGGGGCATGAGTGGTGTGGGGGTATGTGTGTGGTGTGTAGGGGTGTGTGGGGGCTGTGTGGTGTGTGTGTGGAGGATGTAGTGTGTGTGGGGTATACGGGGCTGTGTGGTGGGGGGTGTAGTGTGTGGGGTTGGTGGTATGGGAGGGGATGTGGTGTGGAAGGGTGTATGGTGTATGTGTGTGATATGTGCATGCTGATGCAGCACCTCATGGGCTCACCCTTGCTGGGGTGCACTTGCTTGCAATGACCAGAGTCAAGCATCAGGTGTACAGTTCCATCCATCTTCTGCCCCTTATTGAGCTGGAGTCTCTTACTGGTCCTGGAGCTTGCCGGCTTTTTCATGAGCTCCTGTGATTCCTGTCCTGGGCTTACAGATGCTCATGGCCAACTGTTTGTGTGGATCCTGGAGAAGGAGTTAGAACATCTCTTAGAAGCCTCGGGCTCCCTCAGGCAGTCCTACATGCACAGGAAGGCTCTTAAATGCTGAGCTCTCTCTCCAGCCCTCCTATCAATCATTGACTCTCCTGAGAGTTTGGGTTTATCTTAAGTCTTAGGAAGGAAATATTAAAATGTGGGTAGTAATATGGATTGATAGATTTCAACTGAATCCAAAGAATTAGCTTTAGAATCTGTAATAGAGTTAATTATCTATTAATTCACTCTACACTTACTGAGTAAATGCTGCAGGAAAGACAGAGTCCTTGTTGTGGAATATTTACCTTCACCAAACATCATGTGTGCATTTACATAATGATAAAACTGTGGGGGGGAAGGGAAACAAATTTAATAGTTGCAAAGAGCTACAGAAGTTCACAGGGACAAGAGAGATTCCAACTGAGTCATGCTTGAAGTGTGAGTAGAAATTTGTCCCAAGAGGATGGAATGGGAGGATATTTCTAAGTGAAGGAATAATATGAGAGAAAAAAGTTCCGAACAGATTTCAAAATAGTGACCCAGTCATGGTTGGAGTTCTTCTGCAGGCGGTATAGACAGCTGAACTAGGGAAGTAAGTTAATCAGTGGAGAGTTCTAAATGCCACATTCAAAGCCATGGGCTTCAAGCAAGAGGTTGTTGGGAGTTGCTGAGGCTTTGAGGAATGAGGGGGCAGATCTCAGCCACAGTCTGAAATTCATTCAGATAATGGAATGGCGGCAATGGAGAAATGAAGCTGGAAGAAGGGACGTTATCGTTCTGGGGCAGATGACCTAGACGGACTGATTAGACAAAGATGACATAGCAGTGAACAGACTGGGTGAAAGGCAGAAGTAACAATGCCTCACAATTTCATTGTAATTCATAAACAGAATAATGACATCATTAACAAAAAGAAGGGCCAGAAGGGGGAGAAGCTGGAGATCAGATCATACAAGAATTGAATGTGTTGGCTGAGGTGTTAATGCTAAAAACTAGTGAACACTTACTTAGAGTCTGATGACCCCACTGATTCCTGAAAGCAACCGCAGTGCTTCCACTGCTGGGAGTCAGAATCCAGTCCCCAGGGGCAGAATTCCAGAGCCCAGTTTATGAAATGACTGCAGAGTATTATTGGGCTTGGAAGCACTGAGTGGTCAAAGAGAAGGAAAGACAAATGAAATGAAAGGAGAAAGGTGATGAGGAAGGTTTGGAGACGTCCTAGGAAAGACAACAGGAAAGCAAAGGTTTTCAGAAAAGGACAGATGAATATTTCAGAAATATCAAGAGGAGGAGAGGATCTAAGCTAAGGTTTTCACTTTGGGGGCCAAAAGAGCATTGGAAGATACTTGTTAGACAAGAGGATAGGTTTATAGTGTTGGCAATGAATTTAGGTCAACCTGGGCTACATGAGACCCTCTCTCAACAAAAAAAGAAAGGAAGAAGAAAAAGAAAAAGTAAGAAATGTAGTTTAAAAAAAGTTGCAAATGGTATAAAAAATAAAACAAAGTGAGGGCTGATGAGATGGCTCAGCAGTTAAGGCACTTGCCTCCAGTTACTAAGGCCCCCGGTTCAATTCCCCAGGACCCACATAAGCCAAGACCCACAAGGTGGTGGCCCTGGTTCGTTCTCTCTCTCTCTCTCTCTCTCTCTCTCTCTCTCTCTCTCTCTCTCTCTCTGCTTGAAAATGAATAAATAAAATATTTTTTAAAAAAATAAATAATAAAACAAAGTGAGAATTATTTTAGTTTGAATGAAATTTGAACTTAGATCGACTTCTGTTTTAAAAGGCTGACTTCAGCTATTGATAGTCTAGTGTTACATTTGAACATAGTTCAGGGTAATTTGTTTTCATAAACATGACAGATGATTTAGTCAGACAATGAAAATATTGTAATAATAGACATCTATTGGGGCCTTGTGATCTACATTGACAGTTTTTAGTAATCATTCTAAAAATTCTGAGGAAAGCTATATGGGAGGAGACTACATTTATGGAGCTACCAGCTCTGAATGTCATGCACCCTGGCTCTCTATGCTATTTTCTAGTAGAAGGGATGGTCTGCTGTGCTATAACTCCTTTAAAGAAATCATAGCTAAGTATATATCTGGTAGTGCATTGCATGAAGCCTATGGATTAGTGATTATATTCCTAGAACTAATGCCCTAGTATTCCATATTGAAGAAGAAATTTATGGAAAGGTGATAATTAACAAGCATATAGAAGACCTTGTGGAAAAATTGTATCTTAGCAGTAAAAATAAAATAATAATAAAGAAACAAATGCTCCAAAATACAGTTGATGCTTACAATAGAAAAAAAAGTGTAACAAATATATTCAATTTTCCACGAATGAAATTCAGACCTTGGAGAATATCAGAGCCTTGGCAACCCTCAGTAACAACACACCTGGGTCAGGAGAACCCAGCTGAAGACTGGGCTATCCATGGTCCCCTACCACAAAGACTGATCCAGATGGCCCACTAAGGAGGGTATCCAGCTGACTGGGGATGGGGAGGGGGGGCAATGAGGAATCGGGGATAACAACTCATGGTTAGCCCACTAAACAATGTAGCTCATATGGACAATAAAAAAGAAAAATAAATAAAAAGTGAAAAAAAAAAAAAGAAATTCAGACATAGTAAGTGGAAGCGAAGTCCATGCAGGTTTCCTTAAGAGCTTGAGCCCTGCAGGGCACAGTGTCCTCCCTCCCAGAAGTGACAGCCCCACGCCTGGAGCTTGTCACCAGGGACTACCAACACACCCCAGTGTAAACAAGCATCCGCAGGAAGTCGGGGTGGGTAAGGCGAGGGAAAGGGTCTGGAAGCGCGCCTGCCTTCCTTCTAGAAAAGTCTGGAGCCTTCCGAGCCGGGTGGTGTGGAGTTTTGTTTTGTCCAGGCAGCCAGGGTGGAGCCCAGCCTCCGAAACCCTTCAGCCGCCGATGCACGCTCGGTGACGGCACTCCGCGGTGCAGGAAAGTTTGCAGCTCGGGGCTGAGGCCCGGGAGCAGGCGGGCGGGGGGAGGCGGCGGCGCCTGCGCGCGCCCGCGGCGGCCGCTCTGATTGGCCCGCGGCTCACTGCTTCCCGAACAAAAGGTCAGAGCGGCCGCGGCCGGCGGGCGTGCGGGCGGGGACGGGACGGGGACCGGGCGCCGCCGAGACCTCGGAGCTCCCGGGCGCAGGCGCGGCAGGCAGGCAGGCGCGGAGCCTCGGCTCGCCCACCATGGCTTGTGAGATCATGCCTGTGCACAGGTAGGCTCCCTTCTGAGTAGGGTGAAGCCAGGGGAGCGCGTCCCCTCGCATCTTCCCCGGGTGCTCGCGGGTCCTTTCCCCAAGCCGGACCCGACCCGGGGGGATCTCACCCCGAACCCGCTCCTCCGAGTGACCGGGACTGGGTTCAGGTGCATCCTCCCTTGAGGGAGTGAAGAGAGGGTAACACCCCTGAACCTGAAAGAATGCAGCGGAGATATATATATATATATATATATATATATATATATATATATATATATATATATATATATATATATCCATGGGGCTCTGCAAGCAGTTTCCAGAAAGCTGTCAGCGCGCTCAAGACCTTTCAAAAATGCATCTTTCTGGACAAGGATTTTCTTTCATTAAGTACATTGTAATAGATGGAGAAGGAGGTTAGAGATGTTGTTTCACCTCGAATCATTCTAGATGGACTTACTATTAATCAAAATGTCACTTTGAGCAAGATCGCTGTGTTAAGAATGAACGTAAGGCTCTGGCCCTGCTCCTTAATGCTTGTAATGCGGATTGGGCGCGGGCCCTCAAGGAATCCATACAAAGAGTAAATTTAAACAAAATGCTTGTTGGGAACACGGTTGTGTTCACGAAGTGTCCGTGAATAATGCACCCTGGAATGTCAAGCTGGACAGCACTTCAGTAATGACAGTCCAGTCCTCGGATTTCACCACCGGAAAACTGAGGCTTGCAGAAGGTTAGAACTGAGCAAGGTCACAGTTTATGATTTTAAAAGATTACTCTCGCTAATCAGGTGATCGTATTTCAACTAAAGTTGCTTTACATGCATTGGCATTGATTTCATATTAAAGATTCACTTAAAGTTATTTTTTAATTGGGTACTAGTTTCTGCAAGAAAAACTAGTATTATTTTATTAAATTAATAATGAAAAGACAGAAAAAATGTATTGTTTGTTTAAAAAAAGTTTCCTAAAGATTGACTGTGATCTAAGCCAGTATGATTGTTTTTCTTTTGCTGCACAGAAAAGAAATAGGAACTTGATGTGGGTATCCAAAGAATTCCTTTACAAAAAGTTAATTTAAGGTTTATTGACAGATCTATAACTTTTCTGTATTAATTCCATAGAAATGTTAGGGACATTTTTCTTTTATAATTCTTAGAGTCTTAAGCAGGTTGTAGTTTAGATTAAAATGTTGGCTATTCCTAACTTGGTAACTGCTAAGAAGATAGATATTTGAAGAGGTTCAGTGGAAATGAGGAGTGGGAGGGGATTGTGATCAAAAGACATTTTAGGACCTGAGGAAATAGCTCAGTGGCTAAAGGCACTTGCTTTCAAAGCCTGCTGGCCCCGTGTTCAATTCCTCAGTTTCCACATAAAGCCAGATGCACAAGTGGCCTTGGGTCTGAAGTTTGTTTACAGTGGCAGGATGCCCAGGCATGCCCACACTCACTCTCTGAACTCTGTTGCTTTCTCTCTGTCTCAAATAAATACATAAAAAATTTAGAATTACCTGGAGAATTAATTTTAAAATCATTTTTCCTGCAATTCTTCTTCCCTAGATTAGTTAAATCCAAATTGAAATCAGCAAGAAGAATATTAGCATTTTAACGTCCCCCCATAAAATTAGACCTCCATAATACAGATGGTCCACGCTTAGGAGAAATACAGGTAGAAATTCTAGTTAATGATTACAGTTCATATAAAGCTCTTGACAGCTGGTATATGCAGGAATCTTACACTGTACTACTCAACATCCACACATAGCAAATTTAATATCATGATCTTAAGGTAATTAAAACATAGCTCTGCTTTATTACACACTAGTGTGGATGCGGAATCATTACCAGACCATTGCAAGACCCTGTGGTGACTTCAGTAAATATGCAGCATGATTAGCAGAATAGTAGGGAGGTGCCGAGATGCCTACTATTAACCTAGTCTTTAGTTAACATCATCGTGTCTGATTTTATTAGAGCACACATGAACTGTAATATCTACCTTCCCTACACTGTCAATAAATGACTTTAGCCTTTCTTCATATACTGTGAAAAGTTTACAAGATTTTTTTGTTAGTGCTAAGCTGCAACCGAGATGAGAATAATAGTTGAGTTGAAAAGTAAGAATGAAGTACTTTGGTCCACTTTAATGTCTTTTTTCTATCTGTGTATTACTGAATTTGATTTTCACAGTTTGCAGCATGGGCTTGAGTAGAAATTCATGATCCTTGCAGAAGGCTAAATGTTTAGAATGTGTCCCTCTGTATTCATTTCTTACAGGTCCCTTCCAAGGACTTAAATTAAAAAATGAGACTTTATTTAATATCTATGACATGGTCAGATTGTCTGTTATTTTTAAAATATGAAAGCATTTATGTAATTATTATAGTTGATGATAAAACAACACAGTTGATAGGATACTTTCCCTGTTTGAAAAAGCTCCTTGAAATGAGGGAAATGAAGTGAGGAACCGTCAAGAATTGAAATGAATCTTTTTTAAGGTGACTAAGTTTCCCTTCACCTTCCGCCACCAAGGAGATAGTACATTTTATCAGATCCCAGTTACCTGAGGCTCTCTGTATGATTCACATTTCATTGGTGCATTTTCCCCTGCAATGTCATGACTCTGAGGTAAGGATCTATTATATGTAGTATGACTGGAGCAAGCTAAGATAATCTATAACACAATTCAGCTTTCATATAATTATTTTGATTTGCTAGATGAACTTTCCAAATAGCCCCTAACAGTTTATCTCCACAAAGAATAATGACTGAAGCCATGAGCACTGGTGATTAATGTAACGTCCTCTGGTTTTGACGCTGCTCTATTCATCCAATCTTTCCTGTTTAGTTAACAAACAATGATAATGTCTAATTAATAATTCTCTTTTTCATCACTTCATCCTGAAATTTTTAATATTAAATATATGTTACTAAATGTAATTGTGGTGGTGGAACATTGTAATTACAAATTGCAGTGGTCTTCAAAGAAGACTTATAGCGATGCAATTAATTGGCATGTACTAATGATTTAGCATCTGAAAACTTCACATCAGCTTAAGTCCTGTAACTACCCTAAGTATTGGTCTTTAGGGTATCCTTTGTAAGCACACAAACATTGAGGAAAACTAGTGAAAACCCAGGTCCTGAGGAGCCTGCCTATGAGCTTCTGCATGGTGTTAGAGAGCCCTCTGCTGTTTATGGTAGTTAATTCTTTCCTTCATTGAAGTCATTAAATCCCTGTCATTCCTACTTCTTGGCTCTCTGGTGGTACTCAGTGTTCCCTCTTCCAATTCACCACAATATAAGAGGCAGTTAAAAGCTGCCTCATTTCAAACCTATGTGGGTTATTATGCATGATTTTTTTCTTCATCATCAATATGGCCTATTCTTGATAGTGGCAAGTCATTGAGAATGAATAAGACCTACATTATATTTTGAGAAAAATTTTGTTACAAATACTGGGAAGTGTTTTTCTTCATAGAAAATATTAGAAGCAACAATACATTCAACCTTCTTTAACTCCATTTGTTGGACATTCCCCAACACTGGATTCTTAATGAATACCTCAAAATTTCCAGATTATACTTATACATTATACCATGTTTTCAGATGGTACAGTATGATATGGATACACCAAAGGATAGAAATTAGGCTATACATTCTAGACATAAAAAACAGCAGATAGGGCTGGAGAAATGGCTCAGCAGTTAAGGCACTTGCCTCCAGTGCCTAAGGCCCCCAGGGTTCAATTCCCCAGTACCCACATAAGCCAGAACCACAAGGTGGTAGTCCTGATGTTCTCTCTCTCTCTCTCTCTCTCTCTCTCTCTCTCTCTCTCTCTCTCTCTCTCATTCTTTCTCTCTGTCTCTCTCTGCTTGAAAATGAATAAATAAAATATTTAAAAAAACAGCAGATGAACTCCGTTGTGACCAAGTGTGTATAAATATGCCTTAAAATTCTAAATGAGGGGACTGGAGAAACGGCCCACTGGTTAAAGGTACTTGTTTACAAATCCTGCCACCCTGGGTTCAATTCCCCAGTCACCCATGTAAAGCCAGACAGCATTCTTCTTAGGGCAAGAGGCCCTGGCATGCATGTGTGTAAGTATACACACACAAATAAATAAATTCTAAATAAATATCTTTTGAACCATGTCTTTTTCTGGTAAGAGGTTTTCTGCATGTTGGCACATTTAAAATTCCTTCAAATTTAAAAACTGTCATTTTGAGATGAGCTCTAAAATTAATTAGATTTCTAAATTCAAATACAGATTTATAGTCGTGCCAAACCAGCAAATAACTGGATTCCAGAAACAAAAATAATTGCTTCTTGACCCCTTAGACTACTATCTGTACCAAACAGAAGTAGAAATCCTACTATCTAACCCTTGCAAAATCATCCTGAAGCCAAAAGTTGAAGCTAATTGTAGCTCAAATTTGAGAAAGATGCAGTAATGTAAACAGTGGGAAAATTGAGTTTACAGTGAAAAGATGAATGAAAGCCATAAAAGTTGATTTGTCAAAGAAAAGTACTTGTGTAAAGAAATAGAGAAATGGAGCTGGGGAGATGTTTCAGTGGGATTCCCAGAACCCACAAAACTCCAAATGTGTCAGTCAGTGTGTGTCTGTAACCCCAGAGCTTCCATGGCTAGATGGGAGGTGGAATTAGGAGAACCCCAGAAGCTCACAGGCCATCTAGTCTGGCCTACGCAATGACAAGAGAGACTGACACCAGAGGTTGTCTTGTGACATACACACTTGGCATATAATTGTGTGTGTGCACGCGCAAACGCACAACATGCAAGCATCCAAACACAAAGGTATAGAAAAGAAATAATAATGATGGGGAGGGTTAAGGAAAACCAAGATCTTGAACAACTGGGATCACACATGCTATTCTTCCATGAAATATAAGAATGAACATTGATCCCCTCAGTAACAACATACAAGGGGGGGTTGGAACTGGGTTGACTCCTAGGCTATCAATAACCCCCTCCCCCATGGACTGATCCAAACTGCCCACAGAGGAGGATATCCTGCTGATTGGGGATAGGGAAGAGCGAAATTGGGGAAATGGGGATATCAACTCATTATTTGCTCATTCAATATATCTAATTATGGATAATAAAAAAAAGAAATATAAGAATGAAACTCAGAAGACTTGGCCTTACCAGAAATAAAAGTGAAGATCTGAACTACATCATTCAGATCACATTAAATTTATAGAAGTAAAATTATAGGAAAAATAAAGGCTTCAAAGGACATATAAAAACAAATGCATCAGTATTTTGCAGTTAGCAAAATAATGACGGAAAGAATGTGATTTCACTGTCAAGGTTAAAGTAACCCTTGGAACTAAAATTAGTAACCAAATCGTGGCCAGAGCAGACCATGCATGCACTGTGTGGTATTTTTATAAGAGATTCTTTCTTCACTTCTGTCCCTGGTGGCTACTACTGCTTCCCATTGCTCAATACCCTCTCAGCCATGCTGTTTCTCCAGGCTTCCAAAGCATGTGGGAATAGTTTTCCACCTGTCCATCATCTTTTCCCAGTAATGCCTACATGACCCTCAGAATTACTCCACAGAATCTGACCAAGCCTGTAGGACTGTGTGCTGCTGCAGAGGGCTGCACCTGATGCTTCAGACAGAATTGAGGGGTTTCAGCTCTGCCTGTAGCTGGGGACGTTACAATTAATTTGCCTTCCTTCCTTCCTTCCTTCCTTCCTTCCTTCCTTCCTTCCTTCCTTCCTTCCTTCCTTC